>PVHP010004137.1:0-73230 GCA_004024765.1 Zapus hudsonius | reverse complement strand
TCACAACCTTAAAGCAGCCTTAATACTCATCCACCACGACTCAGGGAACTATGCGGAAGAGGGGGCGGAAAGATTGTGAGAGCCGTGGTGGGGGAGATTATCCAGAGGCATGGCCAGGAGAACCTGGCTGAATACTAGGCCATCCATGGTCCCCTGTCACAAGGACTGATCCAGACGACCCATGGAGGAGGTTATCCAGCGGAGTGGGGAGGGGAATCGGGGATAACAACTCATTGTTTGCCCACTAAATGTTGTAACTCATTATGGACAATAAAAAAAAACTGAAACTTGGGTTTAAAAACAGCAGAATGTAGATCTATTCCACTGGAAATGTTTCTGCATGGTAAAGGAAATCTCAAGTTACATAAGTAAAGCCATCTCCAGGCTGAGAAAAGGAGAGGTGAGTGTCCCAGGCAGTCATTGGGAGCTTCATGAGGACTGCTGGTGTGTTTCCATGTCTGGTGTGTGACAGCTACGGCCCAGTGCCTCCCTGCCAGCATAGGAGAGGGCACTGTTACTCTGCATCCATCCACACAGTCTTCAGTGTATTTTCACATGTGCTCTTCCTGAGTTTACTAAAGTCTTCTCATCTTAACTTTTGTGCCTTCCAAGTTGTTAGAAGCAATGTCGTTTTGATTTATTTTGTGGCATGTGTGTGTGTGTGTGTGTGTGTGTGTGTGTGTGTGTGTGTGTGCGTGTTTCCATCTTTGGGTGGCAGTTAGTGAAGCACTGTGACTAAAAAGCCAGCCTGCAAATACAGAGATTGACCGCTGATAGATTTTTCCCTGGGACACCTGTTTCTGTGCCTTTAAGCAGTGTTCCGTTATTCTCCTTCAGGAAAGTGCTCGTCAGGAGGGTTCTGCATTTCCCAATATCCAATATTTAAAAACAATGCCAGATCTGTAAAAGCACCCAATTTTTCCAGCCTAATTTTGCTCCTCCCGTCCACTTGACAATGCAGGTCCCGTCTTCTCACATCCTCTGTTGTGTGTTATTATTTGTCCACAGGTAAGAAATACGATCAGTGTTTATTGCTGACTTTGTTTTTGCAGAAGTACTGAGAACTTTACAACTTTTCTTCCAACCAACAGCTAAAGAAAGTAGTCAGATTTTCCAAACAGGGAAACTCAGTAAGGGTATGTAATGAAAATGGAGTTACGATATCAAGAAAAAGGACAGGAAAAACAGTAAGAAATGAAATGGTAGCACACACTTGTGTTTGCTTACACTGGGGGAGATGGTTTGTGGGGTCATAGTGCTATTCCCTAATGTCCTCTGCTTGAAAATACCCACAAAGCAATTTTCATTACAAAAGTATAAGTCATGAAATAAAGAAAACTAGTCTAATTTGGCTAAAATTATTTGAGTGTCTCCCCGTAGATTAGAAAATACTTGTGATGGGCTGGGAAGACAGCTCGGTGGTTAAAGGTGCTTGTTTGCAAAGCCTGATGGCTTGGGTTCCATTCCCCAGCACCCACATAAAGTCAGAGGCACAGAGTGGTGCATGCATCTGGAGTTCACTGGCAGTAGCTAGAGGTCCTAGTGTGCTCATTCTCTGTCTGCCTCTCTTCTCCCTGTCTTTCTTTCTTGATCTCTCAAATAAATAAACCAATAATATATATATATATGTATATATATATATATATATATATATATATATATATATATTTAAAACTTCTTTTGCAAAGCTCTGGGGTAGAAGTTCTTTCTTGGGTAGACTGTTTTCAACTATTCTTACTGTTCATTTTCTATAGATTTCCCCCTGAGAATTCCAAACAAACCTATTTTTGTACCCCAGGAAAACATGAGCAAGGGTCATTTGAAGTTATGAAATGACCTCTGTTCTGTTCAGTTGTGATGTGTGCTTTCTCTAGCAACCGGTCTCCCATGGAAATGTCTTCTTTCCAATGTTGTCTGCACTGGCCTTCCCTTTCTTAGTGCTAACTGAAGAATTGCTCATCTCTATTTAGACCCTGCTCCGCATCTGCTTGCTGCCATTCCATCTGTTTCCATTGTGGTTTCTTTGTAATATATCAGGTGCAGGGTAACATTTAAAGAGACAGTCAAGTTTATGTACTCCTTTAGCTTTCTATCTGAGCATTTCTTAGACTATTTGCAGAAATGCAAATGGGTTTCATTATCATACAGAAACAACTTTATTTTTGAAAATTATTAAATTGCTGTCCTTTCAGTCTTTCCTCCTGAGCCTTTTTGCTTGGCGTATCTCACTTTGGCACCAAATGAACTGGTCTACAATGGACTACAAATACAGATGTTCCCCTTTCTCTCTCAGATGCTAGAAACTGATGGTTATTGACAAAAGGAAGGATAGCACTAACCTGGAACTTCTGAGTCAGTATACCTCAGGTGGAATACTACCTTATAGTATTGTCATGGGTACTTCAAAAAGTACCCACTATGGGGGTGGGGAAACGACTCTGTGAATAAAATGCTTGCTACATAGAATCCACATAAAGCAGTAGTTCATGTCTGTAATCCCAGTGTGCCAGATGGGACCCCATGTTGTCCCTGACTTCAACACACATGCTATGACACATTCACTCCTCTCTCTCTCTCTCTCTCTCTCTCTCTCTCTCTCTCTCTCTCTCTCACACACACACACACACACACACACACACACATACACACACACACACACAAGTGCTCAATATAGAACCTGAAATGTCACCTATGGCAAAAGCTATAGTCTATAGCCATCATGGCTGTTAATTCTACACTCACTAACAGCTCAGGAAAGCACTAACTGTGGACAGTAATAGCTACCTCCCAAAAATTAATAATAGTGTGTTTTCATCATTGCCAAATTAAGTTGAAACCAATTTTCACATTAGCAGTAGGCATTTGCTAACTTAGAAAACATACCTATCAACAAGGATCCAAAAGAAGGCCTTTGGGGCTGACATTCTCTATCAGGTCACATTTGCTTTGGTTGGAAACTTCGGCTGAAATGAAATGAAATGTCTTGTTTAATTTTTTTTCCCCTTTCTTGTCTGGCCAACTGTCATTCTATGTATCCTCAGAGGTGAAAGTTTCTCTGACCCGGGCTTGGTTAGGACAGAAGAATTGGGCTTTGATTTTGTTTTGTGTTTGAGGTTCGTGATGAAGAATTCAAAAGAAGAACTCTTGGATGCTCCAGGGGAGAATCCAGGAGTCACCTCACTTCTGTTTTCTGTAAAGTTGACGATGGCAAAGAACAGCAATGCTAATAAGTAACACTGTGTCCAGTGGGCTTCAGAAAAAATCACTCTCTACTTCTGAGGAAATTGAAGCCTTTGATGAAGCAGCATTTTTGACACACACAAAAACTCGAAGACTGATTAAAATTGGATTTTAACATCTGTATTCTTTCATTTACACTTTTAACAAGCAGTGGTGGGCCAAGCACCTTCTTTGGTACAGGCTCTTTGTTGAACTCTGGAATGCTGCACAGAATAAGATGATCACAAAAGGAAAAAGAAAACAAATTCTATAATTTGGTGAGTTACGAAAGGGACTCAGTGCTAACATTTGGGCTGTGTTTAAGTAAGATCCCAGGGGATGGTATGGGACCCAAGGACTCATACCAGCAGCACACTTGAGCCACAGTGGCCCAAATGAACAAAGGGAAGGGGTAATTACTGCTCCCAGGGGAGACCAGGGAAGAAGGCTGCTTCTTGGAGATGCCTCCAACTTCAAATGGCCTGCCTGGCAGAAATGTAATCAAACAAGTTCCAGCATTATTCTCTACCTGCTTCCTGGAAATACCTACTTGAACTTCCCATTGGCAAATCACCACTTGGGCACTAATTAGGACACAGATCAGGGTAGGGAAGATGGAGAATGGAACTGAAAAGGGACAAAGGAAGAGTCCAACACAACCCTCAAGACCCTCAGTCTAATGGTACAAGACTGAGACAGAAGCAGAGCAGTTTTAACACACACTAGGGATGGCACACAACATCCCCACAATTGACATGCTGATGCCACCAAATAGTGCAAGAGCTACTGCCTCTTGGATTAGGAAGCATTTACTTAGAATCTCCAAAATTGTGAATAGGTTTTCTGAAGTATGAGAATGAAAAGGAATGCATTAAGAGGCAGAAGAGAAGGCACACATCCATGGATTGTACAAATATAAAAAGTTTGCTTAGAAAACACAAATATAACTGGAGCCTAAAGAATATAGAACACACTTCTTGCTCCACAGCTCCTGAGAGCACATATTATGTGTCCCCACTGTATGCCAGCACCTAGAATCTATTGGCTTTGCCTAGGTGCTCAGGCACTCTTTGGAGCCTCGATGAACCCTTGAACACAACTTGAACTTCTTGAACTTATATCTTCTTTTATGAACATTAAATTTGACATATATTAGCAACCATCACATTCTTATTCTTCCTTTCTGGTCTGGAAGTAAGAACAGTGGTTTTGCAGAGCCAGCAGCACCGGATGGAGTCAGGGATCTATCCATCGCTGAAATCATTGTTTCTGTTTCGTGGCTCTCCTGTCTCTAACATAGAAATTGTGCTCACCCCTCAACCATAATGTTATTATGAAGATCGATGAACCCAAAGGATTCAACAGATAGAAAGTATTTGACATATAAAATATATCAATATAGACTAGCATAGACCACAGAAGTGATTTTTTTAAAATAATTAAATTATATTCCACAACAACCAGTGTTTCTCAGCCTCTGTACATGTTTGGGAAGAGGTCTTTTATTATGGATACCTCACCTGTGCATTGTGGATGCCTTGAAGCAGAAGTTCTATGAGTTGCCATTGACTCACACATACAAACATAACCAGTTCTGATAACCTCCAGATATTGCTATACATCCCTGAAGGACAAAATTTTCTCATGCACTGTTGTAGTCAGCCACACGTCGCTGGGGTGAATCTCCAAACCAGGCACAATTTTGGGGAGGAAAGTATTGAAGTAACAGACCCAGGGATAGTTAAGGAAAAAAGGCTGGCCCCCTTTCACAGATCCAAGCAGAGACAGAGACAGCACCTCCAGAAGCAAGCAAGCAAGCACACTGTAACACTGTAATTCACAAATTGCAGAACTGCCAGACCTGGGGTTCCGGCTGCTGCTTTGCATATGTATCCCTAGTATTTTGTATCCAATTTAGAAAGGGTGCCATGACACCAGGAGGCCAGGCAAAAGTGATACTTTCTCCAGCCAGAAGCCTGGAGACAACAATTTAATAAACACAATTATAATAAATTCTATTGGGTGACATATATTCAAAACTACTACACGCACTAAACATTCATTTGGGGCAGGTGAGATGGTTCCATGGATAAAACATCTATGGCATAAGCATGAGTTCCTGAGTTCAGAGCACACTTCAAGCTGGCTGTTCTAGCATCTGTAATCCCAATATGCCTGGGCAAGAAAGGAGACAGATAAGGGAGAATGGCATGAGTAAGCTAGCCTAGCATTCACAGCAGTGAGCAAGACCCTGCCTCATGCATGAATCCACAGTGATGACTGATATACCCATTGAGGAGGACCATTGGTGAAATAGGGGAGGAGAAGAGAAGGCTACAGAGGAAAACCTGATGGGGATCCGTCCAATTTACAGTATGTGCATATATCAACTTTTCCAATTAAAATTATAAATTAAGAAAAAGGAAAAAGGTGAGGACCAACACCTGGAGTTGTCCTCCAAACTCAGCCTCAATCCAAGCACTCTGTGGACTCTTTCTGAAATATATTGATAACTTCTCAGAGCTATTAAATGTGGGCTCCTGAATCATAATAGTGGAAGCCTATCTCTAACAATCAGAATGTTTTTAAGACGTGTCAGAAATATTCGCCTGTCTTCCAAGTCTGCTATATTTTTGTAAACCTGTGTCAGTATTTTATGGCTTTGATTTTCCCTCCCACTCTGCCTCAGTAGCTGACAGCTGTCACTCTCTTGTAAGTGTTGAAGTATACTAATTTGCTATTTCTAATCTGCTGAGAATTTTAAAAAGCAGTTAGCTAGCTTTCATAGACTGAATCTAAAATGAGAATCCACAGGCCCTGAGTTTGGGCCTGGGTGTGCAGGAGCCTAGCAGATGGACTTGCTTTTTTTTTAATTTTTATTTTTTGCCATGAAGAGGCTTTTTTATTCCTCACTTCTCACTGCTTTTCCTCAGCCACGTACATGTGGTATCATCACTGCTATTATTAGTACAACTTGATGACATTACTCGTCAGCTTTCTATTCCCTTGATTTAGAATGAAGTAAGAAAGGGAGTATTTCTGCCAATCATGTAAAAAAAAAAAAAGAAAAGAAAAGAAAAAGTCATTTTCCAAAGTAATTTATCTTTTGTTTTCTCACTCCAGCTTTCACTTAGAAATTTTATGAAAGGATAATATATCATTTGTTTATTTATGAGACTTATGAAATCTGAACAATAAAGACCAATAAATGTTCTTTGATATCTGGGTAAAATAAGTCTAATCTATTACTGCCTAGCATTCAGAACAGTGCCAGACACAAATTCAACACTCAAAAATATATGTGTGGAAGGAAGCATATGAATGAATTACAAAAACATAATCTAGCATCCCAATTGCTAGTAGGTGGTAGGGGAGAGAAATACATACCCGTGTAAAGTGTGGCCAGCCAAAGATAAGAACTTCAAAAACCCAGATGAGGACAGTGGTGGGTAATGGACGTGCAGGCTAATCTTTCATGTCACAGAAAAAGAGGGGACAGTAATGGTCCCAGAGGGGGGAAATGAAATGACTGAACTTCAGCCCATTTCCTGAGGTGATGCCGTTCTCTTTTAAGTTCACATTGGGAATGGCCCAGTACATTCCAGCTCCTGGAACAAATTCCCCTCCTTTTATTTCCTCCATTGCCAGTGTTTGTGCCTTTCAATGGGCAGAGAGAAAGGTTAAAACCCTGTGTCTGTCTGACACCAGTGGATGTAAGCTTTAGTATCTCAAGCAGCTCTCTTGTCCGGGTTGTTAGTCTATTTCTGTCTGCTATAGCAAGGAATAATCCCTCACACCAGAATGAAGCAGCCTTGCAGTGGGATGCTTCCCTGGACAGTGAGCAAGGTCATGGGGAAGCATTTCATTTAAAAATGGCTCTGTACATAATACAAAAGGATCAGTATTCAGTTTGACTCTGAACCATGGAGAAGAATGGGATTTGACCTGCTGTATTTTTTTCAAGGCCATGACTTCTGTTAACAGTGTCTACCCATAATAGACTTCCAGAGGATGATTCTGGTCAGCAGATGTCTTGAAAAAGGAAGCCAAGACTGACCAGTTTCTGCCTGAGCATATGAAATCTGAGACTGTCCTGTTAACAGATCGCTCACAGGATGAGGCTAATTTGTAAGTTGAATAGACCTAAGGGATGCTGTGAGTTCTGCTTACAGATTTCATATGGTCATTTCAATAAGATCTGGCGAGGAAACCAATAGCTTTTGACTGGACCAATTGAGAAAATCTCTCTTGAAAGATAGGAGATTCTTAGAACACAGGAACCACCCAGTTGTATTCAGTGGAAAAAATCTCTGTGTATGTCTGCCATGTAGGCACTTAAGTTAGGTCACCAGTTATTGGGCTGGGTTAATGATTCTTTTTACTGTGGTGACTTTTAATCACTTTTCCAGCAGAAGGTGTCCGATTAAATCCTGAGTGGTTGGGGAGAAAGATGTCATCACTCCTAGGGCATACCATCTCCCTCCAAACACAGCCGGAATTATGCAGAGTGACTTTGGAGCATGCTGGGTACTTGGCTGTTTTGTCTGTGTCTGCAACAAGAGCAGCTGTCATTGGTTCTGAACAGCTTTCTAAGAATAATTACATTGGACTAAGCAAAGTCTTGAGCCTGGAGTCAGGACCTTAAGCAGGCAGTAGAGAAATACAAGATGAATTAGGCTCTGGCCGAGCTCAGCAGTTGTAGCCTACTAGAGAGTGAGGGATGGAGCCATTTGGCAAAAGTAGGAGTACAGCATTTGCTAACTTTGGGGATGACTTCCTTTAAATCAAGGTATCCTAAAAGACACATTCTGCATCAAATATTCTGTTGCTAAAATAGATTATGTACAAAAAATATGTCTCCTAGGGATGGGGAGATAGCTCAGTCAGTGAAGTACTTGCATCATAAGCATAAGGAACCAAACTTGTACTGCAGAAACCACATAAGATGACAGGGATGGTGCCATGTGGGTTTCATCCCAGCACTGGGGAAGTGGAGACACAGGAGCATCCCTGAAGCTTGCTAGCCAGCCAATCTAGCCTACGTGTAAGCTCAGGTCAGTGAGTGACCCTGTCTCAAAAAGAAAAGAGCTGGGGGGTGGGAGGAGACAACATTCCTGAAAATGACACCTGAGGTTGTCCTCTGCCTCACGTACATGTGCATAGGGTAAGTATATCCTATGCAGGTATGTTAAGTCAAGATGTTTCTGCTGCCCATTTTCTAATTGAATTTTGTAGCTGAATACTGCTAGGTCCATGTGTTTACATGCATGTGATATAAGAGAAGTTTTTACACCTATTTAAGATATGAATCATGGTTTTTAAGACTAAGAAATGGGGCTAAGGAAATGGCTTAGTTGCTAAAGTGTTCCCTGATCAAGCTGGAATACCTGAGTTCAATTCCCAGACCTGGAATTTAAAAAAAAAAATGGGAAGATGTGGCAGGTTTCTGTAATCCAGGCAAGCTGATACTGATGGTCAGACAAGAAGTGGAGATGGGAAAGGAAAATTTCCCCAGAAGCTCATGGTTAGACAGCAAAGGACAGCAGAGCAAGAATCCCTGCCTCAAATGATGTGGGTAGGTAGGGACCAATCAGAAAGTAATCTTTTGATGTCCACAAGCATGCCTACACATAAACACACACACACATACACACACACACACACACACACACACACACACACAAATATATGCTTTTTAAAGACTGAGAAACAAAAGCATCATTATGATCTTAAATTTGAACGGCACTTTAACCTATCCTGGGGTGTTATTTCAGACTGGCAGTGCTTAAAATGAAAAAATGGACTTTCTAATTCTGTTTCGTTCATTTTAGCTAGATAATATTCATATACTGCATAAATTGAAATAGTCTTTGAGGTCTAGCCTGGGAAACTAAATGTGGCCATAGCTGTGTTCAGTAAGGAAATATGTTCTCAAAGTAAATGTGAAAAGGAGTTGTTAAAACAAGTTCCACTTTAACTTGTAGGCTGACCACATATGTTTACCCTAGTTATAAAGAATAAATATGTGGTTAGTCTGAGTACGTGTTCATGCACATTTATTATTCATTTATCCTGCATCCATTGTATCTAGCCAAATTTCAAAGGAACAGATCTAAAATATTGACAGTAAAAGTAGTTTTATCTAGAAGACAGGTGTGTGTGTGTGTGTGAGATACATGGTGTATGAGTGTGTATGTGCAGGTGTGTGCACCCCATTGCATGTGTGCAGAAACTGGAAGAGAAGAGAGAACATCAGGTGTCCTTCTCTTATTGCTCATCCATCTGTTTCCTCGAGACTGAGTTTCTCCCTCAACTAGAAGCTCTTGTCTCTCAATGAGTCCTAGTGATCCTCCTATTTTCCCCTCCTGCAAATTGAGTTACAGACATTCATGGCCATGCTTAACTTTTGACCTGGGCTCTGGGGATTCAAAGTTGGCCTTGGGAATCAAACCCAAGTGTTATTTGTGCTCAGCCTATAAGCCCTCAACCACCCAGCCAAGGATTTAGGATAATTTTTTAAAAACCATATGTATCTAAATATGTTTTTAATAATAAGAACAAAACTTTTTTTATTTTGGGGGGGTTTGTAGGTGCTATTGTTTAGTAAGAGGAATTGTCTCCTAAGCCTCACGCATGTTAAGCACATGTTCAGCCACGGAGCTGCTCTTCCAGCTCCCATGACACAGAAAACACAAGCAATATAGAGTGTGGTTTATCAGTGGTTCTTTATAGTCTGCTCTCCCAACTCTCATGACTTGATCACAGTGGCTCTGCTTATGCCATGGATTCAAAGGTCATTCTGTAAGTTCATTAATTCAGTGTGTATAGATGCCAGGATTCCAAAGGCATCAACTCAAAAGAATCGGGCCACATTGTGGTCATTCGAAGTGAGATGGCATTGGGGGAAACCATTGTTGAAGCTTTTTGATCTATAGGACTTTCGTGTAGGAAGTGTGGGTGACAGAGCCGGAGATGAACAACAGTTTTGCTTCAGCCTATGAAAGCAATGTTGTAGAGGAACAAAGGGTGAGTTTCTGACTTGAGAGAAAGGTGGAACAAGACGGTCTGACAGGACTTAGTGAAGCCATGTCCCAAACACTGTGGTGGAAACTTTGAGAACTCAGCTATGCAGGAGGTCCTGGCATGTTTGAAAGGCCTGTCATGCAGTCTGATCATGTAGAAAGCAGAGGATTCTCTCATGACTCATTTTTTATATGAAGAAACAGAGGGGGGAGGTGGCAGGAGGCAAGGCCCCAGGACAGAGGAAAGAGTTGCATACATGTTATTAATTATTGTCTCCAGAGAGCCTAGTGTGACCAGATGGATGATGGCATAGGAGATATTACTTAAGACCACTTCCAACATTGTTTTCTGAGCTTTTCCATGGGGCGTGACTCACAGTGTCTGGGGGCTTCTTGTTTCCTCCCTGCTGGAAACAGGAAGGTAAAGTGTTACATCAGGGCCATTTTTGTAACTGTTCTTCACCCTCCTCTCACCCCCCAGACCAAAAAAAAAAAAAAACAGAATGAAAGCATTCACCACAGTCTAATATTTGACACATGGAGAATTAATTCTGCAATGATTTTTCAAAGCTTAAGTTATTTTCTCAAAATGTGGATCATGGTCCTCATTCCCGCACCCCCCCCACACACACACGTGCCATTTTATATATTATTAATCTTCTGTCCACAACAGATATAGCCACATTTTGCAGATGAAATCTGGTCTACTTGCAGGTGACTATGGTTTGATATTATGATGGTGGAGGCTGCCACCCTTGTTTAAACATCCCCAATGTCTAAAAATTATATCAGACAATTGGTTTGGATACAATAGACCCTCTCAAAATGATGGAGACTTAAACACCTTCTAACAGAAGAGATGGTTATGAACTGCAAGCCCAAATGTGTTATTTCCCATACTGAGAATTTTTTTACTTGGTGCATAGCAAGTATTAGATAAATATTTTTAATTAAATTTATTTTTATTGTTGATATCTTTATTATTCATAATTAGATACATTGTATGAATAAATCTTATGATGGTACCCCCATTTTTCTCCTCCCTCTCCCAAGCCCACTGGGGGCCCTCCTCAGTGGGTGCACTGGATCAGTCCATAGGGTATGGGGTTATGAATAGCACAGAAGGTAGTCAGGTTCCTCCCCCCTTTGTGTGTTGTTGCTGAGGGGAGGCAATGTCTCTGGATATTCTCCTCTATCACGGCTGTTACACTCTTTCTGTCCCTCTTCTGCTCAGTTCTCTGAATCATGGTGGGAGATTTAAGTAAGTTTTATTGTTGAGATCTTAAGTGTTTCTGGACTTCTGCTTTGGGTTGTGTGGGCTCTCGTTGGTATCTGTCTTGTTGACCTATCCTGGGTTAACTGACTTGCTGTGGTGATAGGTCTCTTGTTTATCATGCTACTTTCTTAGAGGTTTCATTTGGGGCCGACATGATAGGCCCAAGGTGGTTCATCTCTTGCCAGGATGTCAACCATCATCAAATGTCTTATTGGTGGAGTTGGATTGACCACGGCTCTCTCACTGCCTTCTGAAAAATACAAAGAGAATCTCCATCCGAATGGGAGATGAGTATAGGTTAAATGAGACATACATTGCTAATTTGGCAGTATTTATTGGGTATAGCCTCTCTAGTTCTCTTGGTAGTGGGAATTTCCCTTGGAGCCCAAGTTTTTGGTCTCCATGGATTTTGCCCTGGAGACCAATTCCAGTTAAGGGTTCTTTGTCACTGAGTGGATCTCTTGGCCAATTTGAAAGCCATTGATTCCCCCCCCCCTAGGTTTTGGTGCCACTATGGCACAAGTTTTAATACTTTAGAATGAAGAATAGGGTTTGGGTGAAAGATTTAGCAAAGTACAAAAGTCCTGGGTTTCATCTCCAGCACTATTAAGAAAATAACTGCCAGGAGTGTTGGCATACTCCTTTAATCCCAGCACTCAGGAGATAGAATTGGGAGAATTGCTGAGAATTTAAGGCCACCCTGAAACTATATCATGAACTCCAGGTCAGCCTGGGCTAGAGCAAGACCCTACCTCAAAAAGCCAAATAAATAAACAAATAAATAATGATAATTAATGGATTTTTATTTTATATAAGTCACCTTTCTTGTTACCTTTGAGTGCTCTATCCATTGGACATACTGTCTTCTTTTGCTGGGTGCTGGACTTAGTTGAAGGATAAACTAATTAATAGCTCATGTATTCACTCAAGTAATCAACATTCTAAACATCAGAGATTATACCAGGCACAGAAAATACACACAGCTACACGCCCCCCATCTAAGCAGCAGTAATATCAATAAAAGGAGCTTCCTAAAATACCTCCCGTTGCCACCATAAATACCAAATAAACTGCTATTTGCAAAGTGGCTTGTAAGATCCTGATATACAAAAGACTCATCTTCATAAGACAACAAAAAATGAGACATTTTATTTAAAAAATAATAGTAGTGGCACACAACATTGTAATTTAAGATAGCTCACCATAGATAATTTATTTAATTTGCACAGAAATGATGCTAAACATGTATGATCACTATTCCATGTTGTCATTGGGAAAACTGAGTTCTATAACTCAGAACTTGGAAGAGTGATTCATCTGAGAGGGCACCTTCATGAAGACAGGGTGAACTGTACACTGTTTTTCCAAATGCAAAGATTGGTATGCTTGAATGTATAAAATGTTGGGCTGGCTCACATGGCCATATCTAAACAGGGTCCCATCTATTACCAAAGCAGCCATAATGACAAGGACATCCTCTTTCCTCTTGAATGGGCCTCCAGATCTCTCTGTCTGCTATCTGAGACATGCCCATGTTAGCCCAGATTCTCTACATAGGATCCCTCTCAGTTCTTGGCAATACTACAAGACTCTTCTCCCCATGTTGTTTTACTCTGAAGGAATGTCCAGAGAAGCCACAGTCCCTCATAGGACAGAAAATGAGGCACAACTTACCCCCAGAAGCCAGCTGTTCGCAGACAGAGAGCTTGGCCACAGAGAGCTCTCACTACCCTGCCTACTCACTGCCCATAATATCTAGCCAGCCAATCAACGATTGAGAGGAGAATGGAGAGAGCAGAAGGTACAGAAGTACAGAAAACAAGGGGAACAGAGAAGTCAAAGAGGATATGGATGAGAAAGGAGAGAGAAGAAAGAGAGGAGAAAAGAGAAGGGAGCAAGAAAAAGAGGCAAAAATAAGCAGCCAGAAGAGAGTGCTGAGATGGATGGAAAACATGGCACCTGCTAATTGAAGGGCAGAGATGGTGCCCAGGCAGGAGTATGAGGCACACACAACACTCAGTACTTCTTCTGGTACTGCCACTAACTGGCATGGAGATCTGGGCCAAGTCGCTCAGGTTTTCTGGGCCATGATGCAAGGTCTTTTATTGTAACAAGAGGGCATCAGATGAAACCACTGGGCAGTCCATGAGCATCTCTGTTGCCTCACCAGTTCTCCATGGACCAGCAAAAGCCACCTCAGTCACAGCCTGTCTGTCCGTCAGACTAAGTTGCCATTCTCTTCATTTCCTCCAGTCTTCATTTCTTACTGGAAATCCAAGAATACAAGTATCATAATTGAGCATAAATCACAAAACACAGGAAGGATTCTGGAAGGACAAATCTTATTTCATGCAGCCTCTGCTTAAAGCCAAGATACCTACAAGCACATCCTTGGGTTCTGCCCTCTGTGACTCCCAGACAGAGCATGACTAGGAAACTTCAGAGAGGAGAATGCAAACTGAAATATAGATACCTATAATGAAAGTATCATTCCCCCAGGGTATCACTTCCTTTTCTTTCTTTTTTTTAATGAAAATTCAGTCAACTGAATATTTAGTTCCCTGAGGAAAATTCCTCAGCTGTGGATGATACTGAGTGTGTGGGGAGATTCTAGCAGAAAACGATGCGTGCTCATGGCTAATGATCACCTTGCACGATCAGTACGAGGCAAGGTCTTTGAGGTTTGCCCCGTTTCAGCTGCGAATTGGGTATTAGGTACAGAATATAGCTAAAAGCATTTTCTCACAAGCCTACAAACCAAATGGGCACTGGATCCAATTTTATACATGTACAGGTATATCAAATAAATTTAATTTCCCCATTGAAGGTGCTTGATTTTAATTCTGGGGCCAGCAGTGCAGAACAGTTCTGAAGATTGAATTTTCCATTCCAAGAAAGTAGTTGAGGATAGAACTTCTAAAGCACGTGCAACCAAGGCACAGAAGGTTTTTGGTGCACACAGCAAAGGTGAGGATGCAAAATGGTCAAGGGAGCAAAAGACAGACGACCAACCATCAGGTGTAAGATTACCTTTGGCTACCTCACTTCAAGCCAGATAATCTCCTTATTTATAAACAAAACAGGGATGCCCTCGATGCCCCAGGCGCAGAGGCAGGGACCATGCTATTTCATCTGATGTTATATGTGGAGAGGACCCTGGCTTCACAGTTTCTTTAACTGCTGCTACAAAGTACTCTTGAATAAGCTATCATTTTAAGACCAAACTGAAGAGTTTGTAGGAGTAATCTTTGCTCATGTCCCCCACAAAACCTGCCGTTTTCTGCAACTCACCTCTCACCCTTTGACCACCTCATCCTGTCTGTCACTCATCAGTCCCTTTGCACACATCTCTTATTTCAGCTTTGTAATTAAGTTCTGCAACCTTTGACAGGTTTCTTTAACTCTGTGTGCCTCTACTTTGTGAATTTCAAATGGAAATCTCACTTATAGGGTTGGGAAGATTGAGGGAGAAAAATACGTAGGACCCTCAAAGCACAAAGGATAATTTAGGGGTCTGGGAAATGGCTCAGTGGTTAAAGGCACTTGCTTGCAAAGCCTGCCAGCCTTGGTTCAGTACCCACATAAACAAGACACACAGTGCTGCATGTGTCTGGAATTCATGCACAGTAGCAACAGACCCTTGTGTGCCCATACACACACACACACACACACACACACATATGCAAATAAACAAATAAAAATATTTTTAAAAGAACAACTTCATGGGGTGGAGAGATTGCTTAGTGGTTGATACACTTGCCTGCAAAGCCTAACAACCTGAGATTGATGCCCCAGTATCCACATGCAACCAGATACACAAAGTGGCACATGCATCTGGAGTCTGTTAGCAGTAGCTGGAGGCCCTGGTATGCCCATTCTCTTCTGTCTCTCTTCTATCTCTATCTCTATCTCTCTCTCTGCTTGCAAGTAAATAAATAAAATTATTTTTTAAAAGGACAATTTTGTAAGCACACATATAATATCTTTTTATTTCACAAAGTGAAATGACTGTTCGTTGAAGCAGTGTTTTGACCATGTCAGCAGCTCTGTTCTGCTGATGGTCCTTGAGCTGAACAGATTCTCATGAATAAAGAGGTGCTCATGGCTGGATTTATCTTAAACTCAATCTCTTTTAGGGAACTGAGTATTTTAAGGAGAAGTGTATGTTAACAACTTAAAAGAATGTTTTAATAGGAACACTTTCTGGGTTGTCAGTGAACACTGAGCATGTTTTAATTGGCTTCCGTTCGGCATGCTTACATTTCAAAAGAGGCTGTACATCTTCTGTTGTATTAAAAGTTAAAGTCATCTACTCACAAGTCTTTTTTTTTTTCACGTGGTGTCCAAAATGAACAGTGGAGGAGGCTAGATGAGCAGATACACAGCTATAATTGGATCATATCCTGCCAGTACCCATATCATACGTAAACTCTGAATCTCATAAACATCCTCCATGCAGCCAGCACCAGTCCTTCAGGTTGGCCACTAAGAGTCCTTTAGTCCCTCCCACAGTCAGAGCCATTGTTAATGTCAGAGCAGACAAAAGTAAGAATAAGAACCCATGTAAATGTCGAATAATGAAGAAAGAAATATTTGCTATGGAAATCACCACATGATCCTCATACCATAAACGAAAATATAATTCAGGTAGAGCTACCCAAGTGAAAACTCTGAAATCTGATGTTCCAACATCCAAAGCATTTTTGGACACAAGTAGAAAATTTTATATCTAATCTCAAGTGACACTCACAACAAGGGTAGACTCCTAATATTGTGTAAAGTAAAATTACCTTCAGGCTGTATGTATAGGGAGTCTATGAAAGTTAAATAAATTCTGTGTTTAGAGTGTGTTTTATCCTCAGGGCATCTTGTTATGACTATACAAATATTCCAAAATCTAACAACTAAAATCCAAAATAGTTCTGTTCTCAAACATTTCAGATACAGGATGCTCAACCTAGAGTTTCTAGTGTAGGGAAATGATACTTCAGTTGGAATTATATCGAGTAAAGTAATATAATTCCTGTCATTTGTCAATTTCATATGGTCCACAGGTGAAATGTCCCTCCTAGTCCATCTTCACAGACAATGTCCTTTTTACCATTTCTGTCACCTTTCCATCACTGATTAAAACACCCAAGATAAGCAACCTAAACAGAAGAAAGATTAATTTGCCCATGGTTTCAGAGGTTTCATTTCATGGTCAGTTGGCCCCATTGCCTTCAGGCCTATGGCAAGGCAGTAAATCAAGGCAAAGAGGCAGCCAGGAAGCAAAGAGGGAGGGAATAGAGGGGCCATGGTCTTCTTTTCCCCCTCAAAGGCTCCTTTCCAATGGCCTAACTTCCTACCACACAGCTTGGCCCCCACCCTAAAGCTTCTACCACCTCCTAGTAGTATCCAGGATGAAGGTCCAAGCCTTCATCACATAGGTCTTTGTGGGTCATTCAAAATCCAAGCTGTAGCACCATCTCTTACCTGAACTTCACAATGCTCCAAATCAGCAGTAGCTTATTGACAGCAGGGACTGTGCCTGTGTTCCTCATCATTCACTGTGTAAGAGTGTTTTGTACCATTTGGCACAGTGAGTGGATTTGAGAGAATGGATTCCCCACTAACTGTACTCTCTGCCTTCAGCCTCACCTCCTTTACTTTGATCCTCTTTATGTAGCCAAATGGAAATCTAGATAGCAACACTCACTTGCCTAGATTCTTATCACCTTTCCACCAGTGAGGTGAAACTCACATTGGTACCTTGGAAACCAAACGTGCTTTACAATCTAATAAAACCAGGCCCTTAGCTGTTCCCTACAAGTATCATATGGATTCTATCTTCAAGCCCTTGCTATATCTAGAATTCCTTCCCCACCTAATTCCATTTCATCCTTCCAAACACAGCTAAGACATCATTGCTTAAAAATTCTTCCTTTATCCTAGAGTTAGGGTCTTTTCCTTGTTTCTACAACATCTTATCTTATGAATAGCCACCTCTTCATATTTCTGTTATAGTATTGGCCATGTAACATCAGAATGATCTCTTCTTATATTTTCTTAGAATGGTTACTCTTACCAACTCATTTCTGGGACAAACACCTGACCAGAAGCAGTTTATGGGAGGAAAGGGCAGGCTTACAGATTCCAGAGGGAGCTTCATCATGGTGGAAGAAGCTGGTTCACTTCATCATGCGTTCATTGCAGTGACAACAGTGAGCAGAGCTCAAGGTGGCCCTCAACATCCCTCTTAGTGCTGGACTCAAGATCCACCCCCAGTGACACACCTCCTCCAGCAGGCCTCTACACTGAAGACTAAGTAGGAAGCTTAATCAACAATAGCTGAGTCCATGGGAACACTTACATTCAAACCACCGCAGTTGTGATAGATTTTTAAAGTTCACAATGCTGCATTTTCATAAAAATAATCAAAAGGCCTAGGTCATCCTTTAAAGATACCAACATTCAAAGGCTCTACCGCGATCATGTATAAAGATCCCAAAGGTGGGAAAGCATCATAACGTATCTTTAGGATTTTTACATCAAGTTGTTTTCCTTTGTATACATGGATGCATGTCCATTGTAGAAAGTCTAAATTATACCATTAAGCAAAAAGAAAAAATGAGTTACGTTCTGTGCCAGAAATAACCACTGTGAATATTTCATTGCAAGTGCTTTTGATCTTTCCAGTGAGTGTTCAGCTGTATGTGTACTTTTAACAAAAGTGGGATCATGCTAACCATTCACACAAATGCACAGGGTACAGGTAAGCCTTTACGATTTGATTCATGACACACAGCTTTTCCATCTTTCAAGGGACTCATAGATCCTTCCCTCTTTACTTTTTTTTCTTTCACGTTTCACTTCCATTACCTGTCTCCTCATGTAAAAATGCCAGTGTGCAGATACAATGTGAATATATACTGTCATTTTGAATGTAGGGATGCAGATGCTTATAATCCATACAAATGAGATTATGCTATAGACTTCCTACTTTGATTTTTATTTATCACTTTTAAAATCTATTCCTGTTACTGTGTGTCCATCAGTGACAAGTTCCAGCTGCTGTCTATGTCCATGGAACTTTACATAGCCTCTACCCTCACTGGAATGAGGTCACTGGAATTGCCTCAAATAACTGAGAAGAATTTATCTGCTCTAGCCCAAGCCTGGAGTATCTTTGAGGCTGATTTCACTCATTTGCTGCCAGAGTGCATTCCAGATGGGGGAGCCATTGTCTGCAGCTCCCAGAAAGTAGGCATTATCCCTCCTGACTTGGGCCAATCTGATAGATATGAAGTGCCATCAGGCTATTTTAATTTGTACTTCCTGGTCATCAAAAAATAGACTAGTTAGATTTCTTCAGTCTAAGATTAGCCTGTTTTAACCTTCAGTGTTGATTGGGAGGAGACTCATAGACTTTTGTTGATGGTCTTGCTTGCTTTAGATTTGAGATAACATTACATTTATATTTTTAAAATCTGTTCTTTTGGGGTAACTTTATATTGTAGTTGCCTTCTTATTGCTGGTATAAAACATCCAACCAAAAGTAGCTGATGGGAGAAAAGAATTCATTTTGGCTCACAATCTCAAGGAGAAAGAAACTTCATGATGGCGGGAAAAAAAAAGCAGGGCATGAGCAGAGTTTGGACATCACCTCTGCCACAGCAGGTAGAAAATGGTAGCAGGAAAGTGACCCAGCTCTGGCCATGGAGAGAGCTGGCTATAACACCCCTAAGCCTATGACCCCAACAACATACCTCCTCCATCAGGGCTCTACCTCCCAAATTGACACCAGCTGAGGACATGAGTTTATGGGGACATCTGATCTAAATCACCACACTTTTTTTCAGTGTCTTTTGTCAAAAAATGATTCTTAATTTTTCTCTTGTACATATACTTTATTTATACTTATGACATATATCTTTTCTGGGAGGATGTTTTCTGCTGTGAGAATGGTCAGAATGTTTGTTTGTTTTTCCTACCTCCCATTCTTCATGTCCAACTTTGTGATCTTGGCCACTGGCTTATTCTATTAAGTCTGAGGGCATGTGTAGAGGATGGCCTACCCTGACAGCCTGAATGTATCTAAACATAGTAGGGTTCATGATGGAAGCTTGAAGAATAAGAATGAGGAAAAATAATTCTGATCATTCTCGTATTAGAAAATGTCCTCCCAGAAAATGAGTATGTAGTTAATTTTGACCTCAGTGCAAACCATGTAAAGATGGATGTGAGAGAAATGCTGGACTCTGACCCCTAAAATCAATGAATGTCATCCCAGGAATAGGACTAATGAGCTGGGGGTCAGGTGTCTGTTTGTAGGAGAAAGTGCAGTTGAGCTCTGTGCTCTCACTGCTAGAGGAAAAGGTGATTGAGTAATGGGGTGACAGAGGATTCATTCTTCAGTGAAATCTTAATTACATTACAAAATACTATTCATCAGCATTCTGTGGGAAAGGAGAAAGAAGTTTAGTCAACGACTGGTTTTGGTTAGGGCTGCTTAATCTTGGCATCTCCTTCAGGCAAAATCTACATTCTCTGACTTGAGCCTGCTTCTTTCCTATAAAGATTCCGTTAGCATAATCCATTTGAGTAAGGCTGTAGTAGGTACTACAAGAAGAATCAGCATTTCAAATATTTGTCAGGCGAACACAAAAGATTATAATAACAATCATAGCAGCTGCAACTTGCTGACTGCACACCTTGTGCCAAGCATTGTGTTTAACAAACACAGATTCACTGACTCAGGGAGGAAAAACCCTGGGGTGCAAATACTATTATTATCTCTATCTTGGAGATGAGGAAATTGAGGTTTAGAGGAAGAATGAGTTGCCCAAGGCCAGAAAGCCAGTACCTGGCACAACTAGAATGTAAATCCAGAACTCTATAACTGCAAAGGTGAGTTTCTAGATGCTCATAATTTATGTGAGTTAACCATTGTTTCATAACAAATTACCCCAGAGTTTACCCATGCAAGACATTATTATCGCAAGTGGTTTCTGTAGTCACAAGTCTAGAAGGTGGTTTTTATGGCTCACAGTATTTCTAGAAGTTGCAATCAGCATGGTGACCAAGACTGCATGCATCTGAAGACCACCCTGGCTGGATGATCCACTTCCCAAATCACACACGTGGCTATTAGCAGCAAGGCTTATTAGCTCAGATGGTCCACCATACGGGCTCACATCAGTTTCATCGGTATCTGAAAATATGCTCCAGGGGTTTTATGCATCTCAACTGAGGCAGCCTAGAGTACAGTGCTCTGAAAACTAATGTAAGCTGCATGGATTTAGAAGCCCTTGCTATTATAGGAATCCATCACCATCATGTGTACAATATTCAGAGATATCCCTGATTCTATGAAAGAATAACTAAGATTGTGAACATTTACCTTTATGTCATGGTATGATAGTCAAGGTTATCAACTTGATTAGATCAAGAATCATCTAAGAGACAAATCCCTGAGCATGTCTGAGAGAGACAGTTTCTAGATTGAGCTGATTGAGGTGGGAAAACCCACCCTGACAGTAGGCTGCACCATTCTATGGGCTGGGGTCCTGGGCTGAGAAAGGAGAATGTGCTGAGCAGAGCTTAGCTGCTCTCTGCTTCCTGACCACAGATACAGCGAGACCAGATGCTTCCTGCTCTAGCTGCCATGCCATCCCCACCATGGAGGACTAGATCCCCTGGAACTATAAGCAAATTAAACCTTGCCTCCCTTCAGCTGCTTTCTGTCAGGTCACAGCAATGAGAAAAAACAAAAACTAATGCACAAGGGAAGGCCCAGTAAACAAGATGAGGGAGCCTGATTTTTGTATGCCCTTTCCGTGAAATAGTTCATAGCCAATGATTAGGCTGAGAAGCCCTTTAAGTCAGACAGAAGAATAAAAGTGGCCTGATTCCAGAGAGCTGAGGCCTCCAAAAAGTAAGTATCAAACCCTTTGATATTCATTCCCACGTGTTAGGGCTCCACCATGTTAGGGAAATAGAATAAGATAGAAAAATTTTCAGTGTCCACATTTGAAGTGGGCAAACTGGCACTCACTGAGATTCTGAGATCTGCAGAAATACTTAATAGGTAAAGCTTCAAGAGGATCATATGGCACATAGTAGGTGTTCAGCAGATAAGAGTGTGTAGGTAATCTGTTAGGACTCTATCATTCCAACCTCCTATGGCTGCTCTGAGGATTAAAACATACAATTCACTTACTTTCCTCATTGTTGAAGTGTAGCTTCATAAGACATGAGCCTCGTGTATCCTTCTTATTTACTACTATATACCCACCACCTAATACCAAGACATCCAGAAAATATCATAGGGATGAATATATGTAGTGCAGAGATTGCTATGTGTAAGTACTCTGTGGATGCCACTTATCAGCATTATAACCATCACCTCACCATCATCTTCATCACCATCATTATTACCAGCACCATGAGCATCCTTTCCCTAAGACATAAGATGCCATGAGAAAAGTCAACTATGTTCTTAGTCTATGAGCACAAGTCTTCTATCTTGGGTACCTTTGGCTCACAGAAAAATCTGCTTTTGTTCAAACCATGTCAACATGGGAAACATATTGTTATATTTTGGGGGGAAGTATCCCTATAAAGCCTTACCAAGCCAACAGGTTCATCTAAAATGTCCAAAAGTCATTTCTCTGGCTGCTAATGAATCCCATCATCACTCTGCACTGACTGTGTGGCCAGAGAAAGTTATCAACCCTTCTGGACCCATGGGCTTATTTCTAAAATGAAGAAAATAAGACTAACCAAGTACCACCAGGGCTGTTTAAGAAATACCTGAGAGTATCTCTTCCAAGTTTGTTGCATGTGCTTTTACCACATGTCGATGCTAATGTTTATGGAATAAATGTGTTGACTGCATGAATGTCTTTCATGTCCCCGAGATCACCACTCTTTCCGACATTGGAATCAGCTTTCCAAACTCTGACTGGAAAGAGTTGACTCTGAGCAAGTGACAGGATATGATTCAGAGTGTCAGGGCCTTGTCCATAATATAAGAGGAAATCATGGTTGTTCCAACATGTAAATGTAGCACTGAATGGTTGAAATACTTAAAATGGTTAAAATGCCAAATGTAACAGGAGGAAAGGCCAGGCTAGCTCTGTTTCCAGCTTCCTGAGGCCAGGATGCTAACACTTGACATGAGCAAGAGTGGTTTGCATGGATGATCCCCAAGTGTGTGCTAAGCACAGCCAAAAGGTCAAGTGCACGATCTCTTGTAGCCGTCTCATTGGTCCCATCTTATACTTGAATCAGATTCTGAATGAGGATTGCCAGTGCTAGGGTTTGATTCAGTGTGTCTCCTTAGCAAGTCCCTGTGCTTCACCACGTAGGCTTCAGCTTTTATTTTCTTGGATAGGCCATGAAATCACAAACACAAGCCTCTCAAATTTTATTCAAAGCCAGCTTTGGTAGAGAAGGCAGGATTGAGATCTCTTAAAAGTCTGAGAAAAACCTTGTCTAGCTTGGTTCTTTGATGATCCCAATATATTGAAACAGAAGGAAAAAAGGAAGGAAGGGATGAAAGAAGAGAGAGATAAATATAGAGAAGAAAAAAATGCCAAGATACAGTTACCTATAATTTGCTATTTTTGATGTTTATATCTGTTTTATTTGTATGGCTTTAATAATAATAATACTAATAATAAAAAGTGCTTTATTGGGCAATGACATAAGAACCTCCCCCCAGCAGAAACTCTAGATTGTGAGGCCTGAACAAATGGCTTGCCAGCCTTCTACCTTCTCCTTCCCACCCTCCCACTGCCCTCATAGGGAGAGCCATTGTGAACAAACCTAGGGTTTCAGTTCCAGAGCATCTCCATAAACAGAGCCTCTACAACACCACAGCTGGAGAGAACAGCAAGTCCAAGGTCCCTGTTGGCTTTATAGGGCATAACTGTCAGCACCACATCCAAGGAAAGGTTATTCCCCAGCAGTCCCCTCCCATGATCACTCAAACTAACGCACTGGTCATAGTACTAATATTAGCAGCAGCTAAATTGCAGAAGGCTAACCAATGGTCTAATAAGTGTACTCCATGTAACTCACTTGTTTCTCCCAAGAATGATGAGGTCAGTCCCATCATTCCCCTTATGTAAAAATGGGAGCACCACACCTCGGAGCAAGTGTAAGTCACGGATGGGGGTTAGAATGCAATTTTTGACAATGCTACTGTTTCTGGAGTCCTTATAGTAGAGTTGTAAGGATTGAGTGGAATAATTCATGAAACCACTTAAGCCAGAGCCTCCCATTAACTCAGTGAAGGCATTTTTACCTCCATCCTCCATTTACAAAGAGGAAAGCTGGGTGTATTAGTTTTTGCTGCTGGGAGAAAATACCTGAATATCACAACTTCTGTTAAGTTGTGCGCTGGTCGTGGTGGCATACCTCTGTAATTCCAGCAGTGGGGAGGCTGAGGCAGAAGGATTTGGAGTTCTTAGCCAGCCTGCGTAAGGACAGAGACAGTGTCTGAGGTCCAAATATACCTTCAAAGGTACCTACCCCTCCACCACCATGATTTATTGTCCTTCAACCAGGCTCATCTCCTTATGTCCATTCCTCAGTGAGCGACTCCATGGATAATGTGAGCATCCCTAGCTGAGGACCCTGAGCACCACAACAGTAGGTATAAGGAAGTTACCCAAACTACTGAAAACCCACAGTTCACAGGTGACAGAGCCATGGGCTCCATGTCCAGCCAACACACAAATGCTGGGCCTTCTGGGCTTTATTCTCCTCAGGAGCTGAGCAGAAAACAGAAGAGAAACTCCTTTCTAGTCTCCTTGGTGGTTTTGAGACTCTGCGTTTGTGTTTATTTTATTACTTTTTGTTTTTCAAGGTAGTGTCTCTCTCTATAGCCCAGGCTGACAAGAAATTCACTATGTAGTCTCAGGGTAGCCTTGAACTCACAAGATCCTCCTACCTCTGCCTCCCGAGGGCTGGGATAAAAGGTGTGTGTCACCATACCCGGCTGGAGTCTCTGCTTTTGTTTTTATTTTTCATCTAAATGAAGCTGGGTGAAGCTTGCAATCTCCTAAGCCTTTCCATCTTAAGAGCCAATTCTCATGCTATGATTCTTATGTCAAACTTCTTAGAGAAGATGGATCTCGTTGGGGGTGCTTTGTGGAAGGACGGGTTGAAACAGCTGTCTATAATCTTTCCTTGTCAGAATATTTCCAGCCAGCCCAGGCAAGGTTTCCCCCATAATTGTATCTGTAATAATCCACCATTTCATATTTATTTCATCAATTTCCACAGTTCTCAAGAACACCTATAATCTTAGATCTAGTAATCAACTGTTTCAGAATTACCCCCATCCTAAATTTAGACCTTGAGCTTGGTAATTTAGCTAGAGAGTTTCAATGTGGAGTGCCACTCATTCACCAATAAAGAAAGTGCTACTATTGGGTTTGTATTTAATTCTTATTATTTAGTGAGCTGACCTGGAAATCAGGGTGATTAATAACTCAGAGTATAATTGCTTTAATGATATGAAGGCACATGGCTGTCGACTTCCTCAGTCTTTGCTAGAATTCATGCTGCTCAGTGGCACTTTTTGCTTTGATATTTTAATAAAACAAATATTGCTACAGTGTAGAATTTGTGGAGGAATCAGTAGTTGATGAAACAGTTGCCAGATAGGGCTGTTCATAGCTCCTAACTTTCAGTAAGGATTTACCAAATGTCTTGCACTGTACCTTGAGCTTATTTAATCTCATACCAGCCCTGGCAGGTTTGTATAATTATTGTCCCATTTACAGTGGCGTAAAGAGATTAGCTTGTACTATGACAAACAGTTGTGGCTGAGAACACCTACTCCAGACTTATATACATTTGCCTCAATGATTGCATTGTCTTGCAGCACAAGCTACTGCGAAGTTGTTTTTTTGCAGAGCACTAGAGAGGAAACAGGCAGAAACAGCATGTACCGCCTTGTGAGGAATACAGACTACCCCAGGGGAGTTGTGTATTCTGGATGTTTATTTGCCTGTTTCCCAGGTGATGCTCGTGGCGTTAATTGCCAGTCATGGATGTCCTTGTTTCTGCCTTGCCCCATCCACTCTTTCAAAAGTGACCCCGACAACGAGAACAAAACAGATTTTTCTCAGAAGTATAAAGTGTCTTAGGAAGGCATATCGATTTCCACTGCCAACATCTCTTTCCCTTTGTAGAAGACTCACATTTGATTACTTGATGGGAAACTCTCCTTTGTCAAAATGCATAAAACCTACAAACATGGAGTACATGTTTTAAAAAATAGATTTAGGGTAATCAAGTCTATTTACAGAATATATAATATACATGCTGTTTCTTAACAGACTGAGAGCGGCATCTTACTGACCCCAAATTTGAAGTTTAAACATCTGAGACAATCAAGCAGATTTTAACATAAACGATGGTAGAATTGACAGCTTGCTTAGATAATACCTACTGATTATCAAGAACTGAGATGAAATTTTAAAATGTTAGCATACCTTGTAATTCAGAAGCCAAATAGTGAACATTTTTATGATACTTATGAAAGAAAAACTAGATAAAAATCAGTTCTGTTTATAAAAATATGTAGAAATCAAAAAATGGCTGCCTGCTCAGAAGTTGTTTTAATGTTTTTTCTTGTATCAATAATTAGGTTTCTGTGTATTTAATTGTTCTCTTGACCTACAAAAATGAAACAGAATTATTCAGTTTAAGTAACCTATGTTATTTTGTGTATTGCTTCAGTCAATATTTTCTAAATACTGGGTCAGGCACTGGTAGACTCCAGAGAGAAGGCAGTGGGCAAGAGGCACCTGCTGTCACAGGAACATTCCAGTGGGAGATTAGTTATGAACACCAGGCCCAACCAGTGTATGAAGATTCAGATAAGAAGTGGGGAGGTAGACCTTTTGGGGGACAAGAGAGGTTCTTTGAAGGACGCAGGATTCTAGCAAAGACTAAGGTGTGTGTCATGGTTTGATCCAGGTTTCCCTCACAAACAAATGAATGTGTTCTGATTGATCGATCCTCAGCTGATGGCAGTTTGGGTTTTAAACCTCGTTGGAGATGTGTTGTTGGGGGTGGGCTTATGGGGGTTATAAACCAGCTTCCCCTTGTCAGTGTTTGGCACACCTTCCTGCCATTGTTTGCAGTGCTGTGGTGGAGGTGATGTCCACCCCTCTGCTCATGCCATCATTTTCCCTGCCAGGATGGAGTCTCCCCTCAAGTCTATAAGACTAATAAACCCATTCCTCCACAAGCTGCCTTTGCTTGGGTTCTTTCTGTGCAGCAACTAGAAAGCTGACTGCAGCAGTATGGGACAGAGTTCAGATAATCTTTTAGATACAAACTCCTCACCAAGGATAGGTGAAATCAAATATTTTAAATGAAAATAGTCCTCTCCACCTCCTTCCTGCTGTTGCTTTACCAATTTCCTTAGCGAGCCATTTGCTGCCCAAAGTCAGAAGATCTTGGTCCATCTTTCATATCTGAGCATTTCAGTTGTCTGCCCCAAAGAAAGACACATTTGAACAGTTCGACTGTGGGAACCTGTGCTTGGCAACAAGCTCATAGCCTGTGACTTTGAAGGCTTCAGTTTGAGAAAGGTTACTGCACCCTTTGGACTCCTCTCCTTAGATACCTTGCAAAACACTTTTACCATTCTCACACCCACAGCACCCAAACCCTGCAGACCACTTGTTTTAGGATGATAAAGCATCACATGTCCTCTCTCATTTGCTAGCCTAGAAATAATTTTGTTATGCTCCCCAAGGGTATCCAGTCTCCTCTTTCAGCCTAGAGAAGGAGGGAGGGAAGTGCCATCAGATGCATTTTCCTAAAATCCAGGCTGTATCCCAGGCTCCTGACACACTGTGCCTTATCTAATCTACCTGGAAGCCCAGGAAGATCCCTGTTTTGTAGGTGGTAGGAAATCTGAGGTCCAGATTGCTTAAACCACTTGGTCAAAGCTACATTGTCCATAAGTGGTAGGTGTGGGACTTGACCCTACATATTTCAGGTTGCAAAATCATGTCATTCTTTATATTAATTAGTCTAGGAATCCCTGGACTTTCCCTGCTCCAGAGGAAATAATACATGGAACTCTCTCAGTACTTAGCAGTATCCAAAAGCCTTATGCCTAATTCTCATGGTCAGTACCTGGCATGCGAAACATCCTCTCTACAAAATAATGTCTCAACTAAAGAAAGCTACTGCAGAAATACAATTTCCAGTAGGAGATGGTATTTCAGGCAGTAAACTGGCGGTCTTAACAGTGGGTGTCAAAATCTGATGGGCAGTTTATAGAGAAGTTGAAATAAGGAACAAGACAAATACACTTTAGACTTGACCAAATTCCTCCTAGTTTGGAAGGAAGAAAAATATTACTCACTGGGAATGTGTGAAAAGATTCGTTTCTCTCTGCTGAGTCCAGCTAAGCAGGAACGTACAGTGAAGCCAGATGCTATGATTGGTTTCTCTGAGCTGTTATCAAACTTTGCAAAATATTGCTCAGTGTCTTCCTGGCAGGGTTTCAGTATTGTCTGCTTAAACTAGAACAGGACTTATATGCTTCATTTTGGTTAACCCTTCCGAGCTAGTGAACACATAGCACCAAGCTCCCAGCGTCGAAGTCTCTGTGCAGCCCCAGAAAGGCACACCTTGAGAGCCCACTACCTCTACTGGCCCTCACATAGCTCAGGCCAAGCATAACTGGCTCAACCTTCTTTCCTTTACTCTTTGCCACCCCCAACACTTGTGCAAGAGTGTGCACGCACACACAAACACAAACAAGCACAACGCACACACAAACACACATGCACTACTACAGAGCAGGGCATCTATCTGAGCAGGTGTGACACCCATGAGGCTGGAGCCCTCCCTCCAGCTGATCTGGCAGAAACTAGGCACCCTCTACAATATCCCCTGCCACTCCCCAACATTACCCTCTACCCTCACTGCAGCCCAGCTGAGCCTGTTCTACTTTCTCCAGCAGCAGAGGCTCTTCTCCTGGGGATCCCCCACTGGGAACACCTTTTCCCAGCCCCTCCTGATGAACTGTCGTTTACCTTCTAGGGCTCAACCTGGGTGACATTCCTCAGATCCCCTAGGGTGGTTTAGACACCCCAGTTGTCTGTTACTGTGGGGAGCTTGAGTTTATCTCATCTCATCACAGCCTTGGTTATAATAAAATTGTTGCCCAACACAGCTGCAAGCTTCTAGATGCAGAGCAAGACTGGTCTTGTCCTCATCTACAAGGGTATACATTTCTGTAACAGACAGAACAAAATATGTATAAAAGCCCCATTATTCTGAACTTTTATTCCTTGCACAGATAAATAGCTATACAGTAACACCCTCATCCACACCACGCTCTATCATTCAGCATTTAGAGCCGTAGTGGCTGTCAAATTCTCCCTAGAAGTTTTTTCCATTTAATCCAGCCAAAGCAAAAAATGGGGATGTGTGTGTGTATGTGTGTGTGTGTGTGTGTGTGTAATTAGGGTTGGTGGGGGAGACCCTCATAGAACACAACTGTAGACCATGTATAGAAGTGTGTGCATCACTGCTGTTCACAATTTCATGGTGGAACACCTACTCACATGGCCACATCTAACTGCAAGGGATCCTGGGGCATGTAGTTCCTAACCAGGCATCTACTTATAGTAAAGGGTTGTGGAAAGGGGGGATAAATTTTGATAGATGGGTAGCTAGAATTGTTCTGTAGTTGACATCCAGTATTTAACAAAGTATTCAATTGTAAAATAGCTTCCAAATGAATAAATAAACTAGTAGGCAAAAGGTTTAGTGCAATAGATAAATGATTGACAGATGATAGATTAGATAGATAGATAGATGGATGGATGATAGATAAATAGATGATTGATAGATAATAGATATATAGATAACCTTAATATATTATAGGCCAAGCTGTGATACAGGATTACTTTCTCACAGACCTTCAAATAAATGATGCAAATTGCCCATGGTCAGAGATACAGACAAAAGTCCTGATGATTTTAAGCATTTTCCTTGTTCACTAGCTTAATGACAGGGCCTGTCACAGAGCCTGGTCTGTAAATTTTCTGTGCATTGATATGGCTTGAATGAATGCATGATTTCAAGAAGACATTGTGAACATCGCTGTGCTTACATCCTGCATGTCAGGTGATCTTGCCTCAGAGTAGCATAGAAGCTGTCCTTGTCCCAGAGTAAATGGATGGAAGCCCCTTTCTTCCACTGAGCTTCGTGCTCTAGTGCAGAGGTGGAAGACGTCAAATATGATACCATCCACTGTGCCTTATGAGTTACATTTTCTCATTTATTCCCCATAATGACACAGAGAAGGAAGGAATTACTGATGGTTCTGTCCCAGAGCCCTCACCCTCAACAGGCACCGCATTGACTGCCTTCTAGTTATGATCCTTGTATTTATGGGAAGTCAGAAGCTAATATCGGGCTGGAGAGATTGCTCAATGGTTAAGGCACTTGCCTCCAGTGTCTAAGGCCCCAGTTTCAATTCCCCAGTACCCACATAAACCAGACCCACAAGGTAATGGCCCTGGTGTTCTCTCTCTCTCTCTCTCTCTCTCTCTCTCTCTCTCTCTCTCTCTCTCTGCTTGAAAATGAATAATCAAATATTTTTTTAAAAGAAGCTAATATCATCTATTAAAGTTACAGTCAAAACTCATTTCCCTGCTTAAAACCTCCAATTTAGAATAAAATCTAAATTCTTTACCACAACTATCAATCCCACTCCTTTTGGCCCCTTCCTGCTCTGCCTTCAACTCAGCCACACTCCTGCCTGTTTGCTGTGGCTCTGAGCACTCGCCTTTCCTTTCTGTAACATCTAAAGTTTGCTTCCACCTAAGAAACTATGATGGTTTATATTGATCGACAACTTACAGGACCTGTAATCATGTGTAGATTGTGTTAGCCTCTGTGCATATCTGTGAGGGATTATCTCAATTAGGGTAATTAAGATGCAAAGACCCACATTAACTATGGGCTGCACCATTCTATGAGCCGAGGTCCTGGACGACATAAAGAAGAGAACAAGAACATTAATGGCACTCTCTCCTATCTCTCGCTCTCGCTCTGGCTCTCTCTCGCTCTCTTGCTCTCTCGCTCTCTCTCTCGCTCTCTGCTTTCTCACTATGCAGAATGTGACCAGCTGTCTCAAGGTCTTACTGCCATAGCTTCCCCAGGATAATGGACTATAACCTGGAACTGAAAAATGAAACAAATCCTTCTTCCCTTAAACTGGTTTTGGTCTGGTATTTTGTCCCAGCAATAAGAAAGTAACTATTACAAGGACTTTGCCCTGCTATTTTCCCTGGCTAGAGCTGTTTGCCCCCAATTCTTTCTTTCATTGACTTCTCACCATTCAGTTTTTGGTACAAATGTACTTTTCTCAGTGAAATCTTCACTGATCATAAAACCTTTAAAGAAGTTTCTCATTCCCAACCTGCCATTCTGTCTAGTCACCCAAATCATATGTCCTCCAGAGGGGCTCCAACCCCATTGTATATCTCAGAACTACCAGAGAAGCCTTTAAAAAATGACACTGTCCCACGGACATCCTAGGAAATTCTGATCAGTGTGTCTTCTCACTTGTTCTGGTGTTCTGGTGTGAGCCAAAACATCTGACAGAAAATTGGCTTTGGCACTGAACTTCAGATGGCTGTCATTACTGGTCATAGTAGGGCAGCTATGCGTAATTTCTCATTTCAGGGAAGTCTTCCCATAGGAGAACTCTGTGTGCAGGTGTCTGTGATAAAGACGGGAACCAAAGAGAGGTATTGGAGTTTGGCTTTCTGAGTGCTTTTCATTCTGACATGCTTTGATCAAAGTCAGAATTCATCCTTAGTTAACTCATCAAATTCTGGAGTTTGATGTAGATTTTCAGTATTTAATCATGATAACCAATGTTGTGAGGGCAGAAATAATTACAGTGCTATCTGTGAAAGTGAGAAGGACAGGTCTAAAAGTCCATTGTAAAGTTGGAAAGGAGGGGGAGAAAAAGAAAAATGAGCCCTGGGTTAAGTGTAAGGTATAGTGGAGCTGGAGAGATGTCTCAGTGGTCAAGGCACTTGCTTGCAAGCCTAACAACCCGGGGTTCAATTTCTAGTACCCACATAAAGCCAGATGCACAGTGGCACATGCATGTGAAGTTTGTTTACAGTAGATGGAGACCCTGGCATGATTTTTCTCTCTGTCTCTCTCTGTCTCTGTCTCTCTGTCTCTCTTCCTTGAAAATACATAAATAATGTTTTTTTTTAAAGTAAAGTATAGTGCAGACTGTAGGAAAGATAAATGAGTCAGGTATAAAAACATCCAAGTCTTCTTTCTTCATCATGGGTCACTTTTCTTCCTCTTTAAGTTGAAACCTGTCCTATTGGGGATGGAGATCATAGATTCATTTACAGTCATAATGTTTTAGAATAATAAAGTGTTCAAGTTCCATCGCACATTCAGTCACACCCCTACTACTGGGAGGCAAGTGATGTTTGATGTTCTTGTCTAGTGAATGAGGAGAGTGAGCTTTGGAAAGGCAATGTGACTTACCCAGGGTCACGCCCCATGTCATGTCTCCTGAGTCCACTTCTAATGCTCTCATTCCTAAAATTCTCCATTACATCTGGAATGTTCTACTCATTCACCTTCTCACCATTCGTCAGTGAGAATTCCACCCAAAGCCCATGTTTCTCTAAGCAACTCTCATCGTCATCTCATAGATCACTTTCCTTGTGATGACCTCTCATTCTGACCTTGCACTGTGCAACCCATGAAACATTCTCCCTCCTCATGTGTTCCACTGATTAGACTGGATGCTCTTTATTTATCTTCATATGATCAAAGCTTCCTCTCATGACTTTCTTGATAAAAACAGCTTTGTATGTCCTTACCTATGCACTCTAGCTTCTTAAATAGGCATAGCATGTAGTAGACCCTCCATAAAGGATGGATGGATGGATACTTGGACAGATGTGAAGGCAATTCATGAGAACGTTCTGAAAAAGACTCCTTCTAATGCTTCATGGCTTAGATCATCCATCTTAGTTACTTCTACTTAATGACTTTCTTATTTTCCATTGCCAAAAGATATATTCTGTCATGGTTTGATCCAGGTGTCCCCCACAAACAAATGAACGTGTTCTGATTGATTGATTGATCCTCAGCTGATGGCAGTTTGGGTTTTACAACCTCGCTAGAGCTGTGTTGTTGGGGGCGGGCTTATAAGCCATCTTCCCCTTGCCAGTGTTTGGCACACCTTCCTGCCATTGATTGCAGTGCTGTGGCGGAGGTGCTGTCAACCCCTCTGCTCATGCCATCATTTTCCCTGCCAGGATGGAGTCTCCCCTCGAGTCCGTAAGCCAAATAAACCCATTCCTCCATAAGCCGCTTTTGCTTGGGTTCTTTCTGCACAGCAACTAGAAAGCTGACTGCAGCATATTCATTATCAAAACTTAGTATGCCTAAAGGGAAATCCCTTGTCCAAGGCAAATAGTCTACCTATCAGATTAGCAGGAATAGCAATGGAATAGTCAGGTTTTAAATCCTCATTTTGCTAATTGTTGAATGTGAGAATGCCTACCAGGAAATAAACATCCTTATTCTTCAACTTCCTTATGCACTAACAACAGTGTATCCTATACAAATAGTTTGAGAATTAAATGATATAATAAATATAAAATGGATAACATGCACCAGCATTTCAGACAGGACCTGACACAGTAAGTACTCAAGGTATGTGACTCCACACTATATCTGCATGAATCTCTGTAACCCAGAAAGTTAAGGGGAGTCAGCTCTGAATCTGGTGCTTGCTTGCAAGCCTAAAAACCTAGGCTCAGTTTTTAGTACCCACATAAAGCCAGATGCACAGTGGCACATGCATCTGGAGTTTGTTTGCAGTGGATGGAGGTCCTGGCATGCTCTCTCTCTCTCTCTCTCTCTCTCTCTCTCTCTCTCTCTCTCTCTCTCTCTTTCTCTGTGTCTCTGTCTCTGTCTTCTCTCCCTTGCAAATACATAAATAATATTTTTAGAAAATAAATTAGAAAATACAAAAAGTATTCTAGTCTTCTTTATTAAATGCCACACAACCCAAAACTCCTCCCTCCTTCCCTCCTTCCCTCCTTTCCTTCCTTCCTTCCCTTCTTCTCTCTTTCCTTCCCTCTCTCCAATAAATTTCCAACTTTTTGTTCAGCCTGAAGAGGAGGACTCCCCTCACTCTAAGTCACTGTCCCTAGGTAAGTTGCTTCCTTTCTTTGAACCATATACCATGCTCTGCCCTTGCAAAGCTCTTGCCTGTGTTGTACGGAGCTCAGAGTCCTCTCTGGACTTGCTTACCACTCTTTATATCCTCATTACTGTCGCTGGCATGAAGATTCCACCTTTCACACCTGGATCCAGCTGGCTCCTTGGACGACTCTTCATAAAGTCTTGCTGAGTTGAAATAAACTTTCCCCAAATTGCTTAACATGGTTTTTTGAAGACTTAGTTGAACTCTTGAATACTGAGCTCCAGAAAGGTTCTGGCCCATTAACCCTATTCCCCTGCAAGCCGTTAGTGAACTTAATGGTCCTGATGCCCCCAGCATGGCACGTAGCCCACACCCTCACAGATTGTTCATGGAGCCAAAGGTTCTGTCAGCACAACTTGCCCAATAGTACTTTGAAGATGAGACCAAGTTCTCTCTAAACCAAAGAGTTTAGACTCTTTGAGAGTCTAGCCAATCCAGCTTCATGTTCAAAGTCCAAAGCCTCTCCCTGGAATTTTTTTTTCTCCCTGGAATTTTGAGATCTTCTTTCTTACACTGAGGCCCATCTATAATATAGGACCTGGCACATAAATACTCAGCATGTAGTGTTAGGAGGGAGGGAAGAAGAGAGGGAAGGAGGGAAGAAAAAAGGGTACAGATGTCTGTACTGAATGAATCTTAAAGGCCCTAGTGCTTTAACACATCATTAATTATTATGCCAACAACTGGCCATGTTTTTTATGGAGGGAGGGAGAGAGGGAAGGAAGGAGAGAAGAAGGGAAGGAAGGAAGGAAGGAAGGGAGGGAGGGAGGGAGGGAGGGAGGGAGGGAAGAAGGAAGGAGTTTTGGCCTCACATTGTGTGGCATTTAATAAAGAAAGATTAGACTACTTTTAGTATGTTCCAATTTGGAAAAAAAAATCTCCTGGAGGGGTCTGATGACCTCTGCAAGCATAGGGCAAGTCTTGGGAATGCAACAATATCTTTTGGTAATTTTACTAAATACTGCCTTTAGCCCTGGGCCCTTGCATGAACTCTCAGTTGAGAAATATCTGTAATAGGTGAGCAATGATAATGTCATTGACTAAAGATTGATAGAAACAGATATAAACTCCAAATATTCTTTAGTGCCAGAAATGTTGTGTCCTCAACAATCAGTGATTTCAAAGGACTTAAACATTTCCCACAGAGCTCAGCAGTTTTGCAAGTGATACACTGAAATTCACACCTCTGCCACAAGCACTCTGTTCCCGGCATAAAAAACAGAAAGTCAGACCTTGTAACTGTCGATACCCAGAGGAGGCAGTGGTGCCTTTGCTTATTATTTATCAGGTGTCTCATTCTCTGAAGGGTTAGTCCCTGGAGCTTTGTTACCTGGCATAGAATCAAAAGGCTTTGCTTTCAATGGTATTAACTCCGTTTTTCTTTCCTTTTCTTTTTAATCATGGAAAAAAAAATTGGGCTACCAATGTCTGTTTTACATGGATCTTAAAGGCACTAACTTCAGCTTCAGCAGACATCATTGCTATGCCAACAACTATTCACAAATTTATTTTCTTATTGATTGATTGATTGGTTGATTGATTTGAGCTTCCTGAGTGCTAGGGTTAGAGATGTGCACCAACACACCCAGTGTAGGCTTTCTCGGAATGGAACCCAGGGTTTCATGCATGCTAGGAAAGTTGTCTACCAACTGAACTACATCCCCAGCCCAATTAGACCCATTTATTAAAGCAAACCACTTGGCCAGTGTTGTCTCCATTGCTAGAACAAATGATATGTGAAATTCTTGGTTTAGAGTCTTAGCATTTGAGCTTAGAAAGTAAGTATCATACCAGCCCCTTTGAGCACTGTGAGCTTTTCCTGCCCTTTCTTTCTTGAATCCTCATGACCACCAAGTGTCCAGAGAGCTTTTCCTTTTTAGTAATGAGGCAAGCTAGAATCCAGGCATCTCCAGAGCCTGCCACAAACATGTCCTTACCCATCAACACAGTCCACACATACCTTACGTCCTCCTCATGTCTTCTGTTTACACAGCATCTAGTAACTTCCAACAAATCAAATAACTTATGCATTTGCTATCTGCATTGTAATTTACTTATCTAAGCATATCTCCTCTCATGGAATATGAGCTGCTTGAATATAAGAATATCTCTTTTTTGGTCTTTTCTGTTTAATGATATCCAAGGTCAAGAAGATAGCTTACCTGCATATATGGGGGCCTGCCTGGTATCCCAGTATTTAGGAAATGGAAGAAGGATTATAAACTTGAGGCTAGCCTTGGCTACATAGTAAGACCCCCATCTCAGTACACCAAAGTAGAAAAGAGCCGGGCACACAGGAAGCCTTGGCTATAGACTGCAGTTGTTGCTACTCTCTGTTCAACCACTGGACCATGCCAGCACCTTCTGCGTGTATCACCAGCCGAAAAGCTGGGGTCAAGAGCCAGTTGAAGATTTACAAAAGATGACACAGTCTACAAATTGGCAAGAAAAACCAGATCTCCTTATCACCAGCCCAATTCTTTGCCTAACTCCCAACTCAATCTTGCTGCATTTTTATTATGCTATAAAATGAATAACTGTTTATGAGTTCATTCCCAGGCACATTATTGCTTTTATATCGCATCAAAGAACTTGAGACGGATAAAAGATAGAGCCTTATTGATCTCAGAAACTCTACTTTTCTTCCCTCATGGAATCCTGCATGAAGTTCACTTTGAGGACAGAGAGTTATCCCCAGAAAGTCATGGGTATCCAGACAGAGCTACCATGGAGCTAGGTTTGAAGATGCTCAAAATCAGCCATCTGAATTAAGGACCCTATTTGGTTCCTATGCACTCTCTCTCGTGGAACTTTGGAAGTGTCACAATGTTGGAATGCAATTTTTAGCTCTGGAATACTCAGTGTCTTCTAGGGGAAGCCAGCTGAAACAGGGAGTAGCATGGGTAACTTGGTCCCACTCTGAGTCACGCACTGGGTCAAGGGGCCTTGTCAAAGTCAGCCACACACCACTGGGATGAATCTCAAAACCAGGCACAGTTTCGAGAGGAAATTATTTATTGAAGCAACAGATCCAGGGGAAGTTCCAGAATGGTGAAAGAAGCTGACCCCCTTTCACAGGTCCAAGCAGAGAGAGAAACCTATCACCAGCAACTCTAAAAGTAAGCAAGTACACTCAACACTCAAACTGGCAAACAGCAGGAACTCCAGGCTTGAGCTCAGACTGCTCTTTGCATATGTATAGCTGGAATTCCAGATCCACCCCAGAATCACTTTAGGGTCTGACCAAGGTGACACACCCTCCAGCCAGGCAGATGGAGAAAAATTTTGATAAACTCTTGAATTTCTTGGAGATACCCTTTCAAACTACCACAGGCCTGATATATAGAGAGAAATTTGGACAATATGTGAAGAAGAAAATGAAAACCCTTTAGAAGTAAGGGGGTGTTAAAAATGAAGAGATTTGGGTTTGTCTTTTCTGAAAAAAGAATGACTCCAGGGGCCGTCAAGAGAGTTTGTTTATTTTAATACTACCCTTTTATAATACCAACAACAAAACGTGCTTTTTATTTTTTTTATTTTTTGCATGTGGATGTTGTCTGTGGTATGTATGCATATTCCTGTATGTGTGAGGAGGTGGACATGTGCATGTAGATGAAGGCCAGAGGTTGACATCTTTCTTGATTACTCTCCACCTTATTTTTGAGACAGGGTCTCTCACTGAACCTGGAGCTCATTGATTTGACCAAACTAACTGACCAACAACCCCCTGAGAGCCTCTGGTCTCTTGCTCGCTCCTAACATCCTGGCTTTTTCCATAGGTGCTGGGAATCTAAACTCAGGTCCTCCTGCTTGTACAGAAACCACTTTACCAACTAAGCCATCTCTCCAGCCCCAGATCATAGCCTGTTTGTTTGTTTGTTTGTTTGTTTTTGGTTTTTCAAGTTAAGGGTCTCACTCTAGCCCAAGCTGACCTGGAATGCACTATGTAGTCTAGGGTGGCCTCAAACTCATGGCAATCCTTTTACCTCTGCCTCCCAAGTACTGGGATTAAAGTTGAACATCACAATGTCCAGCCAGAACATAACTTTTAAATATCATATCAATATCTCTTTATTCTGCTTACACTAGAATATGTCATTCCTCAGAGAAGACATGAGTCGAGAAATTTTTCTACTTATGAGAATTAGCTCTGTTGTTAGCCATATTCCAAAAGCTGCTGGCTAGCAGGAAATCAGTTTATGTTTCAACAGGGCGGGTGGTCCCTGTGCAGTAGTAAGCCCAAGACTTGGTTTTCCCATGATCCTACTCTATTAAAGGATATACTACAGTGTGTCAATGGAAATAACTGTGACTCCTCACGATATTCTGTACACTTTCAGAGCCTTTCATACGTTTTTACAAAATCACCCTGAGTTAGTTATGACAGAGATTCTCATTGTCTCCATTTTATAAATGAGAAACCTAATTTAAGAAAAGTTCATGACATTCCAGGCCACATAGCTGAGATATGACAAAGCCAACATCCAAGGTTCTGGTGGTTTAACTATAAATGATCCCTCGTAGCCTCATGGGTTTTAATACTTCATCCATAGTTTGTGGCACAGTTTGAGAAAGGTGTGGAATCTTTGGAAGGTAGAGCCTTACTGAAGAAGCTATGTCACTGGGGGTGGCTTTGCATATATTGCTGCATTTAGCTTGCTCTTGATTCTTTCTCCCTGCTGATATGAATATATGATACCCAGCTCTCTGCTCCTACCATGCGTTCTCCACCATAATAAAACCTATCCTCAGAACTCTAAGCTGGAAATAAATCTTTTCCTTCCATAAACTATTTCTGGATCTGAGCAACAAGAAAATAACTGCTACAGAGGTCTTCTAGTCCCTGCTTGGTTCTTTCCATAGCAACATCCTGCCTTGTGCTTACATGAACTCCTAAGAACATTTCACCAATAGTTTCCCCTTCAAAGAAGTCCACAGGGCTAGAGAGATGGCTCAGCAGTTAAGGCACTTGCCTGCAAGAAGGACCTGAGAAGAAGGACCCAAGTTCAATTACCCAGTACCCACATAAAGGCGATGCCTGTGTCTGGAGTTTGCGGTGGCTAAGAGGCCCTGTTGCACTCTCTCTCTCTCTCTCTCTCTCTCTCTCTCTCTCTCTCTCTCTCTCTCTCTCTCTCTCTCTCTCTGTGTGTGTGTGTGTGTGTGTCTTCCTCCCTCTTGTTCTCTCTCTCTCAAATAAATAAAATATTTTCTTAAAAAGTCCACCTCTCTCTTCCTATTTTGTGACTTATGTCATAACTGCTTTTCTCCTAATCTGCCATACTAGAGACCTCAGGAGACCACTTGTACATTCTTTCTTTTTCCTTCCACACTTCTTAGAGTTAATGAAGGACTTTTATGTTTGAAATGCCAGAGCTCTTCCCTCTTACCTGCTGGTTCCAGTCCTGCCCTGACTCTGGCCTTCATCTGTCTACTGGTCCACAGTATTGTTCAGTAACTTGATTCAGTTACCAAATCATGAAGCATCTTCTCTCTTCCAGGCACTCTGCCTGGTACTGGGTAAAGGCAGATTTTGAACCTTGGTTCCTTGGTGCCCTGCTCTTCAGTGAAGAAGTAAACAAATAATCATTCCAACTGATATAAAAGGGCAACTCTGATAATGTCTAGAAGATGAACCACAGGGCCACCTTTGCTGTGGCTATACAGAGCGGTATTTCTAAGCCATCACTGGGATCGTGGCACATCCTTAAGCTCTGAAGTGTTGCTGAATGTCCAGAGCCTGCATATTATAATCAAATTCTATCGGTTCACTGTACGTGTCCCTTCATGCTCTGACCAATAGTGCTATATTAGGTTGCAAGCTGTTGCAACTCCATTTCTCCCCCACCTCTCTCTCAATTAACTCATCCTATGACTAAGCCATAACTCATACATACATATATAATTTCTTGCTATTCCAGAAACAACTCTGCACCTTCATTCTTCCACATCTTGGCTTAAGTAGAACTCTTCCGGAAATGCTGTTCTTTTAGGTATTTAAGAAATTGTCTTTGTCTTGCTTCAGCCTCTGCTTAAATAAATAACCCCTGTCACTTCTTGGATGATTTTCCAACAGGTTTACCATACCACAAATATAACTTTTCCCATTGTAATATAGTTACTCTCTTTCTCTTTCCACCTTACCCTCAGTCCCCAGATTTGTAACCACTTTAGGTAGAGGTCATTTTAATTAACAAAAGCTTGAATTGATGTCTACTTTATTGCATGGAACCAGATCATAAATCCACAAGAGAGAACACAAAATTTCTGATTCCTTTATTTTCTTTCACCATGAATCATTAATTTCTTAAACATACTCTTTTCACCCCAGTTTAACATCAACAAGTTTTCCTTCCTATTATTTTTTTAAAAAGCTCACACACACAATTCTAGAGGTCTTCATTTGTTCATAGACCAAGCTGTGTCATCTCTATGTATACTATGTCTGTCTTACCCCTCCTGCCTTTAAACCCCTGAGACAACTGAAACCAGGTCAGGCTTATTATGAGGTAGCCATGTCCAAGAAAGAAAGAGAGAGGGAGAGAAGAAAAACTATTTTTGGGAAGACTTTGATATGAGTGTTTCTTACTCTGTATTCAGTTTTCATGGGAGTGAAGCATCAGGATTAATGAAGCAACTTTCACCTCTAGTCCATGGCCTTTGAAACCGTGGCCAAGTCTAGATGGAGTTTTGCTGCAAAAATAGCTTTTATCATAAGTGTTTCCAACTGGCTCCTCAAGTCCGCAATAGGAAGTTGAATAATACATGATAAGAGTTGAAAATTATCCTTTTGGAAACTGATTTTATAACATGACAATAATGGTAGAAGAAAAAGTGGCAATTAATTAAAAACAGACTCCTTGGAAGGAAAGAAGATGTCAAAAAATATACAGTTTTTATGGGTCTACACATCCCTCAGATCTGTTAACTGAAAGGAAGGTTTTCTTGCAGACTATCAAATTTGATATTCTATAACTTAATAGTCACAGAAGTCATAAAACACAGAATCATGGTTATATTATTTATGTAGATCAAAATAGTAGATAAATATCTTTGTGAAATGTAATAAAAAAATTAACAACCCAGCAGAACTGCTGAAGAGAACAAGATGTTATTGACCATTTCCATTCCTGAAGGAATGGTGTTTATGCCAAGAGACTGAGGGACAGAATGGTCTCATTTTTCTCTGAGCCTCAACCCTTTGCCCACAATTCAGGCAAGTATTATTTTTTTTCATTGTATGCTATGACTTTGAAAAGTTTAACAAGGAAATCATTCAGGTAAATAGAGAAAACTCAGAGAGAAATTCTTTTTCACTTATCCATCACTAGGTGTCATATTACCTATAACATCTAGTGATAAAGAACAACTGCTGATAAAGCAACTATTTTTATTATATGTCACAGGGATATATTTTACTATATGTCAAGTTGATAAAACAACTGTTTTTATTATATGTCACAGTGTGGAGGGCTGAGGCAAGATTCAGCTTTACATGGTTCTACATGGAGTTGCTAGGTGATACAACACCAGAGGCAGGGCTGGCCCAAGATAACTTGGACCCCATTCCTGTTGGCTTGGGAACGATGGCTGTAAGACATTGTTAAGTCTGGCTCTCTGCTTTCCACATATTCTCTGGGCTTCTTTCCAGTAAGATAGTCGATCTTCTCAGCAGAACAAGTGAGGAGAGTAGTCTCCTCCAGCAAAGGGCTTCAGCTTCACAGCCTCCACCATTCTCCATGTATCTTAGTAGTCTGAAGCCAACCTGCTTTAAGAGGGAGAGCTAACACAACTAAATTTCTCACCAGAATATGTGTCAAAGAACTGAAGTTATCCTGAAATCCATCCAAGAGTGTTAGGAACATTACATTCTATACTTGATATAAGATTTGTACATTAGGTTTATAACCTAAATCGAACAGATCATTTGTGTAGTCCATTATTCAAAAAGCACTTGCTGGAAGCTTTCTCCCTGCCAGCTAGCTTTTTTCATACCAGATGGTGCTGTCTGTGCAAGCTGGTGGGGATAAAAAGCCACCAAGAGTCCTACTCACTGTGGACCTTGTTTATTCCACAACTGACACGCCAGGCAAGACATGCTCACTGGTGCAATGGTGGCATGAATGTTATGGAAGTAACCAACCACTTTCTGATTAAAGTTGAAGCCTATTCCATAAGAGGGAATTCATGCCTGATACTCTAAACCTGATCAAAATCCTATAGACCATTTGGGGGAGGGGGCTTACTATTGTGATTATGCTAAACATCCTGTCATACTACCTCTTAAATAGCTATACTTGCCCCATTTATAGATAAATACAGCTTGAAGCTCTGAACACAGAAGGTTTTTTTTTTTTTTTACTACAATGAGTAGAGGTTAGTACGCTGGTGCATAGTTGGCAAAATTGCCTAGAATTAGTGACTACTATTTTGCTGATTCTCAAACAGGACATCTAACCCCTCCTCCCTCCAAGACTCAGGGAACCTCACAGAAGTGGGGGCAGAAAGAATGTAAGAGCAGGAGAATGAGGGAGGAAGGCTGTCAACCACTGTCTTTTGCATAGGACATGGCTATTATGCTCATGAACTCACAGCAACTGTGGTTTCTAATACAAAATTAAGCCTGTCAATATTCCACCACTGATGAGGGAAGAGTCCATGAGATCCCACTTCTCCAATAGCAGCTAATGGCACTAATAATTGCTAAGAGAGAGGGTTCATCAGTAAGGTGGCCCCTGGTAAGTTACCCATTCCACAGTAAATCATCTTCCACCCATGATCTTTCCCATAACCCTAATTTATGTCAATGGGTGAAAAAACAAAAGCATGAAAGATGGGAATTAATAGAGGAGTTTTAGTTGGAGGAGTGATAAGAGAGGGTAATTGGGGGGAAATATGAGCAAAATATGTATTTATGAAAATGCCAAAATGGGAAAAAAATTATCTTTCCAAAAAGCACTCAATTCTTATACCATTATGCTGTCTATTGAAAGAAGCCAAGAAGAACCAGGGCCCAGCCATTTCTCTCAAAGAATTTGACATCTAGAGGTAGGACAAGGCAAAAACAGAATAAACAGTTAGAGCATGTTACATTATCATGACACAGAATGGGTTCACACAAGGTAAGTGAGGTGAACTGGTCTGAAGTGTGATAGGACTATGGGAGGCAGGAGTTTGATGCTCAACTCCCAGCTGTTATTGCCCTTGGAGGTGTGGAGCAAGGATACCACACCTGCTAGCATTTTGGAGAAGTAGCTGTTAAGCATTCAAATTTGGCTTGCTGGTCCTGAGTTTTCCACCCTTGAAATGGTCCACGTGTGCCTTGGAATTTGTGCCAAAGGAATTAAAGGCAGCCTAGAGTAATTTACTACTTACCTAGTGGGATGATGAGATGTAGAAGTCAACCTACATGTCCATCAGTGGAGGAATGGCTAAAACTATGTCACACATATATACAATGGAATGTTATTCAATCTTAAAACAAAAGAAAGAAATCTTGCCATTTACTACAACGTGGGTAGAACTAGAGGATGTTGTGCTGATTATACTAGGCACAAAAAACCAAATGCCACATAATCTCACTGATATGTGGAATCTAAAAGGCTTGAACCCATAGAAACAGAGGCTAGGACATTGGTTACCAGAGAGTGAGGGGGTGGGTGAGTTGTGGGTAAAAAGTGAGAAAGGAGGAATGCATTTTGAGAAATCTTGCACAATGAGGTGGCTTTACTTAATAAGATGCATTATATATCTCAGCATTACTGAAAGAGTACTTTTTAAAAAAACTTCTCACCACAAAAAATATGCCAAGTGTGCGAAGTGATGGATAAGTTAATTAGCTTGAGTTAATCAGCCCACAATATACATATATCAAATTACCACATTGCACTCTAAATATATGCAATTACTTACTAGATAAAAATAAAAATTCAAAAATAATAATAAAGTATAGGCAGAGCCCCAGTGCCAGGCTCTGAACCATTTATCACTGATCTTTGATAGGATAAATAAATAAATTTAGGATATGTGTTTAGGCGCTCATAGAAATTTAATATCGAAGGCTGTCATTGGTTCACTCGTTTGACTGTCATTGAATACAAACCAATTTGGGAGTTTTAGAACTTGTCCTGTGAGCTGTACCTGGTGTGAACTGCTTATTAGTGCATGCAATAAGCTCACACACAGCCACACACTTGGATAGAGCCCAATAGAAATGCCTGAACAGAGAACTTGGACTTCAAACAGTGGGGAACGCCAAGCATGAGAGGAAGGCTTTGCTTGGTACCAGGAACATGGAGTCCAGAGTCAGATTCAAGAAAGCACCAAACAGAATCAGGCAGTGTTGATTTCCAATGTGTGATGGTTACAAAGAGTGCAGACATAGAGTATGTGTTTGAAGTTGTCCCATGAGGCGTATAGCGCTATCAGCGGCATCTGAATGCTGACGTCCATCATTGCTAACTTCCTCGGTTGACCCTTTCACACCTTTTCTCCTTTCTTCAAATGCCTGGTTCAAGTTCCACCCCCCTTCGAACCCACCTTTGTAAGTGAGCATTCTCTAATATGAAATCTGATATGGCTTTTGTCCTGCATCAACCTCTTTGAGATCATCATACAATTCTGAATCTCCCTCAGTGTCTAGCAGTCTACTGGGTTCTGAACTCAGACCATGTACATTTGGTGTTAGCTGGTGAATAATATGGAGCTTGTTGGGTGTTTAAAATAGATTACAGCAAGTGAGGTATAGTGACACACACCAGTCATCCCAGTCTTTTGGAGGTGGAGACAGGAGGAACAGGAATTCAAGGCCAGCCTTGGCTACATAGTGTGCTCAAGCCCAGCCTGGGTTATCTAAGACCCTATCTTAAAAAACAAAGAAATGTTGAAGAGCTTAAGAAGAGAATGCTTGAGACCAAGGAATGGAAAGAAAAGTTAGCATAGAGTGTGTAATGGATAAATACTGATGTCTGCACATTATACACACAGTCAGCTGGCAATTTTAAGTCTCATCCCATGGTCATAATAACTGATACTTTACCGAGAAATGTTATCAATAAGGTCCAATATGTAAGAGTTTCCCAGATTGCTGAAACTTTTTAAGACCCTAAATGGTTTTCTTTTTTTCTTTCTTTTTTCGTTGGTATTTGTGTGTGCGCACACATGTGCAGGTGCTCATGTTTGTGAGTACAGGCATGTGTGTGTGGAGGTTAACTTGCAAGTAATAACCTGCAAGTGTCAATCCCCACCTTCCATCTTGTGTCAGTGTTGTTCACAGCATCATTCACCAAGCCAGCTGGTCCATAAGCTCCCAGGATATTCTCCTGACTCTGCCTCCCTTCTTGCTGTAGGCACACTGGGATTACAGAGGCCCACCACAGTGCCAGACTTTGATGTGTGATCTGGGAGTCCAAATTCAGTTACTCATGCATTCCCAGTAAGTGTTTTATCCTTGGAGCCATCCCCAAGCCCCCTTAGGTTGACTTCTTAATTTTATCACATGTGAACCACTTGTCTGTTTATGCTATGATATATACAACCCTGCACTAAGCAGATGCAGGTGGCTGCAATTCAGTACTTCTTCCTAATTCTTCTTTACCAAATAATATTAACCAGTTCTGTCTGTGGCTCCTGGCTGCTTCTGTCCTGCTACCTTACTTCACAGAACTTGTCCGGAATGAATAGGAAAGCATCATGTTAGAAGTGACAGCTGCTTCCCCGGCAACATACAAACTTCTCAAAGCTTTCTCACTGACATTCAAAATCACTGCTGTAGGGGTGGATTTTTCTCGGTGGTCAGTCTTCTATTTCATAGAGAAGCAGAGAATAACTTTGGGGAAGGGGTTGTGAGTCATATGGTCTCTGTAACAATGCTCAAATCTTCCATTGTAATTTGAAAGTGGCTACAGACAATGCATGTAGCTGGGTTCCAATAAAACTTTACTGGCAAAGCAAGTGGTAGACCAGATTTGTTTTACAGAGAGAAGCTCAATCTTGCCAGTTCTTAGATTATTGAAATTGCCAAAACTGAACTTTTGAAATAGAGGGATTTAATGATACCTTGCCTTATAATGGAAATGAGAAATTGATTTTTTTTCATGTGTAGAGAAATTGGATTCATCTAACATGATTGTTGTTATTTAGATTTCTTAAAAGACTTCAAATAAATTTTTCTACCAATCAGCAAGTACAGTATTTGCAGGCCTCCTAGTCTTAACCTCTCCTTAAGGATGAGTTCTGTCTGACCTTCACCTTCACCTCTAGCCATTATTCTACACTTTACACCGTGCCCTAATTCATCATGTCCACGTGTTGTCAGGCCTTGTCTTTAGGAAGCAGGTGCTTTTTTATCAGCTAGCAAGTGATGGGAAGGAATGGTAAGTTTATGAGTGCTGTAGCTATAAAGCAAAGATAAACCAGCAGTTGTTTGTATTGAATTCAATACTCTTTGAACTTCATTATTTTCCCCACCTCTTGGTTTCCAAATGAAATTAAACCAGTTCCTGCAGTTCATATCCCCCTACCCTATGGACAGATCCAGTATGCTCACTGAAGAAGGACCCCAGTGGGTAGGGGACAGAGAGAAGGTAACAGGGACACCTTTACAAGATTTGCTCATACAATATATATGCTTATTCATAATAAAGATAAAAAAGAAGCTAAACAAGTTCCTAACATCCATACCCACATAGATAGCAACCTGCAGACACACCTGTTGAGGTGTTTCCTGCTCCAGTGATGTTTAGATTTCTCAGAGACAAAGAAATTCTGGCGCTCAAGCTCCCCAGCTGCTTACTGTATTAAAGATGAAAAGCTTGACAGAGCTGCCTCTGTAGTCACAGATGGCACTCCCAGGGGCACACACTGTCACCACCCACTTTACCACTGCTGCGTTCGGCACATGTGCTGCTACATGTTGAAACAAAAGACTCTGAGCAAAGAGGTGAAGAGCAAGCACGTGGCTGTCTACAGTGACAGAACCATCAGCACACTTTATCTGCATGTGCAGCCGCCCTCTCAGAAGTGCATGGCTCACACCAGTCCTTCAGGCTTCTTCTGCTAAGTTATGCCGTGCCCACTTGGGACTCCATTCTGGATAATCTGTGGCAGAAATGGATATATCCACAATTCCTGTGTTTCCCACTCTCATGAGCTCTCCATGAGTGCTTGGAAATATCACAAATACCTTGGCATCTAATTCATGAGCTCTACTCTCCATGTCCAACTAACATAGAAGATCATGTGTGCGCACTTGTGTATGTGTGTGTTTGGTATGTGTGTTATGCTGAAACATTTCCCCTCTCTACCCTTTCTACACCTTTTCTTGTTTTTACAATTTTATTTATTTATTCATTTATTTACTTGTTTATTATTTATTGAGGTGGGGGTACATGAGCCACAGTACATTTAGGAGACCTGGGGGCAACTTCAAGGTGACTGTGCTCCACTGTCTTTGAGTCAGGGTCTCTTACCACTGTGAAAGAACTGTCAGTCTGCAAGTAAACATCAAACTAGCTGGTCCGTGAGCTTCAGAATCCCCTGGCTCTGCTTGGCATTCTCATAGATGCATGGGACCTCATAGCTGCAATGGGATCACAGATGTATGTACTGTGTTACACCTGGATTTACATGGCTGCTGAGGAGTTGGACCTGGACCAGCATCTGGGCAAGCCTTTAACCACTGGGCCATCTCCCCAGTGCTTCTACTTCTTTCTCCAACAGAATTGACCCTAAATTCCCGCATTATATTTTAAATAGATAAATAGATGATAGATAGATAACAGATAGATAGATAGGTAGATGATTGATAGATAGATAGATAGATAGATAGATAGATAGATAGATAGATAGATAGATAGATATTCACTTGTGAACTGTAGTGAGGCTACAGGAGTGCCATAAGTTTCTTGATTTTTAAAATCGATCATTATGCACATCAGGTTCAGCCCCAAGCAAATCCAATGTGTGGAATAATTATTTAAGGACTCTACATGCAGGTTTTGCTTCTTGGGGGTTATAGAACAAGTCTTGCTCAGGGAACCTTTCAAAATTAACAAAGTAATGAATTTTGTTGATCTTTTGGTGCACAACACATTACCCCATATCTTAGAAGCTCCAAACAGCAGTCCTTTGAGCACATGGTTGGCAATTTGGATGAGGCTTGATAGGAGTGTCTTATTTTTTAGCCTGTGTACTAGCATCTGGGGTGGAGAATCTATTACCCAGAGGTTCACGCAAATGCTGGGCAGCTAGTCCAGGCTGTTAGCCTGTTTCTTGACAGGTTGTCAGTTGAGACACTCGATTCTCTACCATGTGGGCTTCTCCTTGTAACTCTTGAGCTTAATCATGGCATATGACATGATTTAAAGGAATAGGAAACAATTTTCCAATCCTTCCAACAATTAGACTGAGAAATAGTACCAGATCCTACTGAGCATAGAAATGACAGGTTTGACCCAGGTTCAAGGAAGCAAAACAGACCCCCTTTTAATGACAGGTGTGTGTGTGGGGGGGGGGGGTACAGTGAAAATTTTATACCCAGTCTCTACACACTACAAAGTATGTAAAGACTGTTCATGGTTTTATAGCTTTTGAACTATAAATTTTATCTCTAAAGAATCAGATTAAAATGCAACATTTTTATTTCCTTTCCAAAACATGATGTCTGGCCTCAAACTCTTTCAAACCTCATAGCGCTCTTAGGTTTTATTACAAGGGACTTCAGATTGGTTGTGCGTTCATTGGGCACTCCCTTTCATTTCCCATTGTTCATAGCCTAGGAGATGCAAATTTTTTTATTCTGAACATTTCTGAACTGTACATCTTACAGCCTAGGAAGGTTTATAATCACTAGAGGTCATATGGTAGTCTTGCAGGCAAGAATTTGGCTGTGATTGTTCATATTTTTATCACCTTGCTCAAGCTTAATTGCTACTGAAAATAACTTCTGAACTATTACACTATAAATTGGCATTGACACAAAAAATGTTTTTTGTAAACCAAAAGTCATGGATATACAGCACCATCCATGAGGTCAGTTTTGACCCTGGAGGTGTAACTCCAAACTTACATGTGTTTGCAAAGCAGCAATCCAGCTTTTCACTCAAAAATACATCACAAATAAATGAAGGTGTGTCGTGTTTTATTAGTGGGATACATGCAGAAGGATTACCTATCACACCTGATGCTGGTATACTTGGTTCTTCAGATCAGATGAAAGAAAGCTCCAAGCAACACAAGGCTAATACTGTGCCTTGTCCGGGACCAGCAAGCCCTGAATCAAAGTTGCATTGTTAGTGATTTTCTTGTTGGTCTTTCTTATTGCTACATTTGTATTTTATTTTGTGTGTGTATGTATTTGTATATAGAGTGTTGTGTATTGTGGTGTGTGTATGTGGTGTTGTGTATTGTGTGGTGTGTGTGGTGTTGTGTATTATGTTTGGTGTGTGTGTGCACGCACGCGCAGATGCATGCATATCATATGTGTGCATATGGAGGCCAGAGGAGAACTTCAGGGAGCCTTCTCTATTGCTCCTCTGCATTGTACTTCTTTGTAAAGCATTCTCTCCCTCAACCTGGAGCTGCTCTTTTATCAGTCAACCAGACCCAGCAATTCTTCAGTCTCTGCACCCGAAAACTGGGGTTAAAGATATACATGGCCACACCCACCTTTTTATGTGGGTTCTGGGAAGTCTAACTCAAGCAGTCTCTGGACATTCCAGGCCTTAATGATTAAGCAGTAAGCACTCTTGAACAACGAGCCATGTCCCCATGGCTTGGTGGTACACTTTTAGAAATGCATCTTGCATTCAATGAGATATTGTAGGTTGGACAAAAAATATGCAAAACATAGAATTCTCTCCATTTACAGATAAGAATGCTGTGGCTCAGATGTCTCAAAGCCAACAAACAATAGAATGTGGTGCTTTCATTCTCCACTACTGATTCTTCTTGTTTTCAGTCCTGGGAATTGAACTCAGGGCCTCACTCTAGGCTCAAACTGACTCTTTAATTATAAAGATGTGAGTGCTGAGAAGTGCTAGCATTATCCCTTGTGTCTCGAGTAAACATCAAAACATAAATAAAATGCAGCTGCAGTATCCCAAAACCAAACTCTAAGAGTGGCTGATTTAAAAAGAACTTTTTTAAGCTCAGTGTGAAAATACTTGCCTAGCATGGGCCAGGCCAATTTCCAGCACCCAAGATTCATTAACTCTAACTTTTCTAAAAACCTGCTTCACAGACCATTTTAATAGAGACTGCATAACACCAAGCAGTCAAAGCCACTGTTCTGAAATAAGAATAATTAAAACTACAAGCTCTTTTCCAAACCTTGAGGGCAATGGTAGGTTTGGGGTGGTTTTTGCCCAAACTGATTTTAAGACAGTACGTTACGCATTTCTTGGCATCTTGCAAGAGATGCATAGTTTTACTTGCTGCTCACTGGTTGCAGAGAAATGTGAGGATCTTTTGTCCTCTGCCTTGTCTGGGCCAGTGCCATTTGGGGTAACTTTGGACAGCAACAATGGCTTACCTCCTTCTTCATCAATTTATAGCAAAGGTGAGACAGGAGGCCCTGAGGCTTCCTCAGCCATAAAAAGGGACCTCATATCTTATATGGTCTTTCACTAGTTGTATATGTTTGCTCAGTTTAAGGGATGATTCAGGGTGCTTGACAGATGCATCAAATACAGTCCATTCCTCCACGAAGTTCTCTTAACTAGGAGAGGGGATGCCCAGCTTTGTGTAGAAACAGTGGTGAGCACTTCCCTACCTCCTCTAGGCTCTCCTGGAATCCTGTCTCTCTATAACAGCAAGTAGGGCAACACACTGTACAGTCATGTGCTTGCTGTGTCAAAGTGTATCTCAGCAAACTGGATGCTGCCTGAGGGTAAGAACAAGGATTACTTGATATTTGTTTTGATATTCCCAATGTTTAGGATATACCTGGGATGGCAATCAAGAAATGATGTGGGAGCTGTGGGGGGGGGGGTGGTACACTCTTATAATCCTAGCATCTGGGAGGCAGAGGCAGAAGAATTATGAGTTTAAGGACAGTCTGGGCTACATAGTAAGATTGTATAAAGGAAAGAAGAAAGGGAAGAAGGGAGGGAGGGAGGAAAATGACTTAGAGCTGGGGATATACCTCAAACGTCAATTAATTTCTTGCCTAGCACATTGAAGGCCCAAAGTTAGATCCTAATTGTGACTGGGGGAAAAAAATAAAGAGATGTTTCATTCATTCAAAAAAACAACCATACAGAGGTCCAGAACAAACAGGCTTAGCAGGAATGTGTGATACTTCTTGGTAGTAAATAGTTCATAAACTTTCCTTGTAAGAGGGGTAGAATTGGGCAGGAGCACAAGGAAGGAGGCAAAGTTGGAACAAATTTATCCAACTCCTGAGGGATGCATTGTGAATAAGGCTGGGAAGAGAGGTTATGACTTACATGAACAGAGAGTCTCAATTATAAGGCCAAAGGTTTTTATTTTGTTTCGTTTTACATAGACCCCCTAATCTCTGCTCAGAACACTCAGGGGTCTGAAGTGCTCTGAAGAAAAGCAGGGAATAGGGTCCAGGTTGTTTCCCATTAGGAAAATATACCCCGCAATAGTGTAAAAAGAATGCTCTTACCAACAGCTCCAGGCCTTGCATGGAATGCTAACAGCGTGGCGCTCTCCCTGTGGAGGTGCAGGGCATAGTAACTGGAGGCAGCCTGGCACAGCCTCACCCTGGCTCCAGCGCTTTGCAGTAGTGTGCCCCAGCCTCTCTCGGCTCCTGTTCCACAGTGCAGTGAATCACCATGTCAATCTTTTAACTGTCACATGTTGCCAAGGTAATGATGCATGTAAACCCCATAGAAAAAAGGCTTTCATATGTATATGAATATTTATATAAATATATATATAAATGCTCTGCAAATGTGAGCTACTATTAACCCTTCTCTTCTCTGGACCTTGGTTTCCTCATCAAAATGGTGATTATAATAACTGTCCCAGTCCTTTTCTACGGGACCCTGACTGGATGAAATATAATTAAATGTGTGAAAGTAATTTGGCAGTGAAGTGCTACATAGGGTAAATCGGTAGTGGAATAGGACTTTGGGCTTCAGTAGGGGTTTCCCAGAATTGTGAATCCCATTTTTTGAGTCATTATCTTATTTTTAACAAAGAAGTGATAAAAATGGACTCAAGAAGAATAAATTGTGAACTGTTGAGGGTTTTTTTTTTTTAGGGAGAAATAAATTGTGAGGTATATTTGGAGGAAACTGGTATCTAGAAGGCTGGAACCTTTTCCTAGGTATCAATTTCATGTCTCCTGAAAAGATTTAAAAGAAACACACTCGTGTGGGAGCAAAACATAAAAGCATGAGCCCTGAGCTTCCATATAGTGAGAAGTTAAGAGATTAGGTATAATTAAGTATAAGGATAGCAGAGGGAAAGCACCAAAGCAGAGACCAAGAAATTCAGACAAGTTTACAGGAATTACTCATGGGGCATGCCCAGAATCTCAGGAAAATACACACGTGGTAGACTCAGAGATCAAAGAAAAATTATACATGTAATCCAAGTGAGAAGGTACCCCAAGGTATGACACAGATAGAAGGCAAGCAGAAAAATACCTAGGTCAAGATAAATATTCTACCTTTCTCAGCCAGGATGAGAAGGAGAGAAACAGACTTACATGAGTGTTCAGGCCATGTCACAGGGCAAAAAGAAGAGTGGACTATGGGAGTAACCTCCTTTACACAGAACAGACATCCAGTTAGGGTGAGATCAGATTCAAATGTATAAAGGAGAGCTGATTGTCTCATGAACTCAACAGGCTATCCCAGGAAGGGGTCAAGATCTGATTGGCTCATAGACTCAGAGGGATGGAGGGCAACATCTGATTGGTTTGTGGGTCAGGGGGGAAGACTACCTTACACCTGTTTCTCCTTCAGTAATAGGACTGTTTAATGCTGTATCCTTAGTTGAAATGTGACCCCATGAGCCTGTTTCCAAAGACAGGCAGCTTGTATCTCTGGGCTCTTGGTCATAGATATTGTGTGTGTGTGTGTGTGTGTGTGTGTGTGTGTGTGTGTTCTTTTCTAGATCAGAATGGCAAGATAAAGGTCTTACTATTTGCCTGTTCCAAGATTACATAAAGATGGGAGGAGGAACCTTCAAGTGCTGCAGCACTGTAAGCAGTAGTTTTAAACAACATAGACTTCAACATCTGGGCTCTATTACCTGAAATCCATTAAACCTTCAGCTTCATAATTCTGTATAGAAACTGGTAAATTGCAAGATCCTGCTGATGGCCACCAGCCAGTCCGAGCAATTAATCACAAGAGTCCCCAAACAGGTTTGCGGCTCATGCCAAGTGGATGCTTTAAGGGGAAACTGTACACACACACACACAAAAAGCCCAATCCACACAGTTTCATAGCAACATGCTTTGTAGCTCTGCCCACAGAGAGAAATTATCTGTTATCATTAAGACAGCCAAGCCTCATAACTTTTTCCTCAATGGAAATTAGTACTCACCAGCCCAGGGAACATCTCCAGATCTCGTTAACTGTAATATAGACCATAACCTGCCGAGAGCTGACAGCTCTGGTTTAGACAAAGCCAAGGCCTACCTTTTCCCCATCCTCAGTGTGTTCTCATTCAGAGGAACTCGTGTTGTACCAAGTGCTTTGTCTTTTTCTACTTTACACCTTCTATTACACTATATGACTTGTATCCTGTTCCAGATTCAGGCCCAAGAACCAAAATGCACAGCATTGTGACCTTGAAACCTGTCTTTAAAATCCTGCTAGACAGGCCCACAACATTGAAGGGCTCATTTGAACAAAGGATCTATTTCTACTAAGGTTTCTTGCACAATTTTGCCAAGTCAGAGAGGTTTAAGTAAATGAGATGATTTTCTGCACTTCAGAATGTTTATAAAGTTTTCCCTAATTACTGTTTTGTATATAGAGTGATTCTGGGAACATGAAAAAAAGCAGAAGAAAAACCTTGAGGCTGCTGAGTGTGCAATAAAAAGAAGAAGAATAGGACTCGGTCAAGTACTCAGTCTGGGTGACAGCCCTGGGAACTCCCCTTCCTGGGTCCATTTCCTTTTTTATCCCAAAGACTTTATAATAAAACTTGTTTTTTTGTTTTCTATTGTGCAATGTGGTAGCCACCCTGCAAATATGGTAACCGCTGGGCACATACAGTCACTAAAGTTTCAATCAAGTAAAATTAAAGCTAAAAGTAATCTCTTGCACATTGTTCTTATCTCAAGGGTTCAATGAGTAAACATGGATTACAGTGCTGCTATAGGTTAAGGAACCCTATGGCCTCTCTATTCACTATGTGAACTGTAAACTGGACACACTGATGTCATTCAAGAACTTGTGAGAACTATATGAATAATGAGATGTCCTCATGTGGCTCATCCACACATGGAAATGTGTGAACTGGTTTCAGATACTCTTCTATGCTAAGTGCCAGTGTGGAATTTCACCATTTGTGTGTTACTTTTTTCTTTAGCTTACTTCATACAGAGACATTTCTAACCTCCTTGAGACCGGGCATGCAAACAGAGAAACACTGATATGCCTTGTAGAATCCTCTTGAAATGTGCTTTTCTCTTCATCTTCAAAAACTACAGAAACTGGAGACTTTAAAAACTATTATTCCTTTTCTGAAGAAGTGAACTTCATGAAAGTTTTCTAGAAGTTGTTGGACTGGTCAACAGGAAAGCCCTTAAGAGGCAATAAAATTGAAGAGTGCAAAAAGGAGGAAAATAGATGAAGATGAAAGAAAAGGAATCAAGAAGAAAGAAAACTAGAAGTTGCTCATGCAGTTTTAGCACACGGAGCCCCGCTCTCCATGATGAGTGAGCTGGGGTATAGAAGTGATGCAATCCCTCAGAATGTACCGGGCCAGCTGAGCTAACATTGTGGAGATGGAAGGGAATTTCACTGGCAAATGGGATTAAACTCCAAAGTATATCTTGTACTCTCTCTTTAACTCATTGTTTGTGCCAGTGGACAGTTTTCTTCTGGAAGGCTCTGTGGACTTTGAGAGTAATTGTCAGAATGTAATAACTTGGGACACTTGATTCTGTCCAGTGCAGAGGATGGATTCGCCAGAGTTACCACTGACTAACAGGCTGTACAAATGCATCCGTCCTGAGAGCAGCTGGCATGATGGTCCTTTCTCCCAGAGACCCATCATCTCATATTCCTGTGGTGCAAGGTGATAGTTACTGCTGTCAGCCAGCTTCTCATTCAAGAGAGTCAGAAAACAGGGTGAAGTTTGGCTATTTTCCTGGGGAAATCATTTCTTGAGAGTGAAGATAAAAAAATATCCTAAATATTCATAGAGATTTTATATAGTTCAGATATCAGCATACACTGACATTTCTAACCCAATTCTCATTTAAAAAAAAACAAAATTATGCGCCCAACCCCAACATTCTACCCCTGCTTAAAGGAACTGCTAGCTTCATTCATGTAATTTTCTTCTTATAGTCATTCATTTACCCATTTACTCATTTAGCAGCCATGTAAAGAGCACCATTGTTATTCCAGACATTCTACTCCACAGTATAGAGAGAGAAGAGCAAGACCTACTCTGCCTGAATGAACTTGAGGTTCAGAACAGCAATGCTTCAAGGCAGGTACTTAGATTAACAATACTGCTGTCCCCTGAAACATTATTAGAAATTCCAAAACAGAATAAATCTGATTCTTCACCTTTTGGGATCAGAGAAATGTTGTGCCAAACTCCCTGGCAGAAATACCAGTCTAGGGACAGATAGACCATCCAGCTATATCGTTCATGATGGGGCAGATTTAAACAGTGTTACACTACAAATCTGAAACCCCTACAGCCCCAAGACAAAGAAGAAAATCCCAGGCAGTTTCCAAAGGAATATCTGTTGCGGTAGGAAGAAAACCGTCTGGAAGGACAAAACATGCCCAGGTCTCTGGATAGCTCGAGCGTGGCTTGAAGCCATCCCCATCTGGCCCACTCTGCAGCCCAACATTGGATCACGGTATGGCACTATATACAGGATGCCTGGTGTTTTATTATATAAAATGAGCAAGGCTATAAACCACATTTTCCCACAGTCTATACCACTTTTCTCTGTCTGAAGGACAAATAACTACTATTTAAGTGCCAGGGGAAAGACGTAGGTGTTTTCATGGACTGTTGCCAGGCTGGCTTCATGAGAATTACTAAGCCTCTTGTTAAACATAGAGTTTTCCAGTCTTCCCCCTGGACATTCTGAATCAGAAGAAGGACAGAGGCTAGACAAAGCAGAAATTTGAGGAAAGCTCCCTGAGGTGAGCCTGATGCAGGCAAGTTTGAAAACCTGTGGAGGAAATGTCAGTTGTTAAACCGTGGAATCTAGAGGCTCAATTTAACCTACATGAATCAGAGCTGAATTCTAAGAGGTCAAACTGGAACAGTTTTATTGACACATAATAATAATAATCCACATTTATGGGGTATATTGTGATAACCTGACACATGTGTACAATGCATAAAAGATAAAATTAGGGGCACTGGCATTAGCATCTCCTCCTTAGATGCACAGTGATTTCTAACCCTCATAGTATACAGAAACAGTTCTACTTGTAGTTGAACTGTTTCCTACCACTGCCTTGCCTTCCTGGCCAATACTTAAGAAAACAGGAGGGACAGCTTGCAATCAAGTCATTCTTTCCTTCTTATGTAGCACTATATAGATGAGGGGCAATTTCCTCATCACCCAAAATCTTCAAAACTCCCCAGAGAGATGTGGCCACCTGTGCCTGGGATAACTACATATCCAGGCAGCAGAAACATTTCTCTTGCTACATCAGGAGTCAATCACAATCTAATTGAAACAGGGAAACTGTGGAGTGGAGGGGTGAGAGATGGATACTACGGCCCCTCTGTCCTGTTCCAGGAGTAATCATTGCCACGGGTCTCGAGGCCTCCCTTCCCCTACTTAATACTTGTGGAATCAGCAGATACGAGGCACTTTTTAGCCAAAGGGAGAGCATTATCTGACCTAAAGACAATAGTCTATCTTGGTTTATTTATCTTTCCAAGGCTGACTTTTCTTCTCTCTGGAGTGAGGTTGATGGTACCCACTAATTTTGTGGCTGCAAAATAGACAAAGATCTTCATATGATGCTAGGTACTTGGTTAGTGATAGTGCTTGATTTAGAAGAAGGTTGGAGAGATTGCTTAGTGGTTAAGGCACCTGCTTGCAAAGCTGACCAACCCAGATTCACTTCCCCAGTGCCCATGTAAAGCCAGATACACAATGCATTTACAGCAGCTAGAGTCCCTGGTGTGCCATTCTCTCTCTCTCTCTCTCTCTCTCTCTCTCTCTCTCTCTCTCTCTCTCACTGTCTCTCTCTGTCTTTCTCTCCCCTCTCTCCTCTCTCTCTGTGTCTCCCACTCTCTGTTTCTCTCTGCTTACACTATATTTTTAAAGTAGAATAATATATAGATGAATATATACAAACACATATATGAGAGATGAATATAAGAAACTGGCTCATTTAATTATGGAGGAGGAGAAGTTCCAAGATGTCCAAGATGGAGAACCAATGGTATAGTTCCTGTTTGATTCTAAAGACAGAAGACCAATGTCTCAGCCAAAAGACAAGCAGAAGAGATAGCAAATTATCCATTACTCAATCTCCTGTCTATTCAAGCCTTTGGTAGACTGAGAGGAACCCATCCACATTAGGAAGGGCCATATATTTTTCTCAGTCTACCAATTCAAACATTCATCTCCTCCACAAACATCTTCACAGATGCACAAGTGTCACAACTAAGCAAACATCTGGATACGCTATAGCCCAATCGAGTTGACACATAAGACTAGCCTCATTACGGTTTCCAGTTTTCTAGGACTTGTGAGAAGTTACCGGCTGACCTGTATGCATCATTAGTTTTATTGTGATTATTCATCCAAGTTATCTGCCATTATGACAAGCACCTTGCTGGAGATCTGGCCTCCAACTTCATGTAGCCAGAGCTGTACCATAAACTTACTTTCAGTGAGCAAATAACCCTTCAATCTGTTTGGGGGACAAGTGTCACAATGGAACCAGTGCCACCAAGCAAGCATCTGCCGTCTCCTACTAGAAGGGCTGGTAGCACAGCTTAGTTTTATTGCCACATAAATCATCCTTTGTCTTCCTTTTATCTCCTAACTTCTTCCTCACATACTAATTAATTAATTGAGCTTACCTGTCTAAATCATCCGATCTTGATTCTTATAATGGTATGCCCGTGAGGGTTCTAGAAGTTGGAAGTGATTTAGTAGTAGAGGTTTTGATTGCATTGAATATAAAATCAAATGAAATGAGAAAATGATGAATAGAGGAGGGGAGTGAGGTTTGAAATTAGCCTTATTTCCTGTGCATACAAGAGGCCCACTTAGGTTGGTTTTTATCTTGACCTATTTTGAGAGGGATATATTTGGCTCACAACCAGGAATGGAAAATAAGCAAGGACCCGTGCCTGCTCAACCGGCTCCACACCCTTGATATTTCAAACTGGATATTTCTTTGCTGTGTATATCTGGGGGGGGCGGTCCTGTGCATTCTGGTATGTTTAACAGTGTCCCTTCCCTCTGCTCACTAGATGTTGATGTGTCACAACCAGAAATGACTCCACACATTGTCAGTTTTTCCCCCAAGTCACAACAATGTACTCATTTGAGAACCACTGTTTCCCCACATAGGAAAGATTCTCAACTGTTAAAGGAGAAATGGACTTGAAACCTCTTCTATGGCACTTTACATCTATCACTTATGTTTAATGAGATTTTTAAATATATAATTATTTATTGGTAAGATGAGAGAGAAAAAGAAAGAGAGTATGAGCATGCCAGGGCCTCTTTCCACTGCAGATGAACTCCAGACACATGCACCACTTTGTGCAGCTGGCTTTCCATGGGTACAGACGAATTAAACCTGGGCCATCAGGCTTTGCAAGCAAGTGCCTTTAACCACTGAGCAATCTCACCAGCCCAAGAATTCTTTTGCACATCACAGTTACTCCAGCATTCCTGTTGAAATTAATTTGCTTTCCTAATATACATCCCTTCTTCCAGAAGACTGTGATGAGAGCAGATCTGGGTTCTCGTCTTAGCTCTGCTCCTTCTCGCACATAGCAGTGACAAGCTCACATTCCCGGCCTCATTTTCCCCAGTTGTTCATGTAGAATTCCTACGATGGCAGTGAAGGTTTAGTGCGTGGTTCCCTATTAAAGCCATAGTTGGCCCATGGCAGCTGCTCAGCCAGTGTGAAATCTGCTGAGGGTGATGCCGAAGCATCTGTGGACCTCACTCCATGGGAATGCACACTGCACACCCGGTACAAGTTATCCGACATCCAAGAGCAATGGAGGCCCACTGCAAAGACATCACAGCTGAGGTCTATGAAAGACGTCGTTGCAGTCAGCTTTCTAGTTGCTGTGCAGAAAGAACCCAAGCAAAAGCCACTTGTGGAGGAATGGGTTTATTAGGCTTACAGACTCGAGGGGAGACTCCATCCTGGCAGGGAAAATGATGGCATGAGCAGAGGGGTCAACAGCACCTCCGCCACAGCACTGCAATCAATGGCAGGAAGGTGTGCCAAACACTGGCAAGGGAAAGCTGGCTTATAAATGACCCCCATAAGCTCGCCCCCAACAACACAGATGGTTGTAAAACCCAAACTGCCATTAGCTGAAGATCTATCATTCAGAACACATTCATTTGTTTGTAGGAGACACCTGGATCAAACCATGACAGACATTCTTTCAGGAAGAGGATATGACTCTTTCTTTCTGAGGAGAAAACACGAAGCAGTCCTTCTGAGGAGTCAAGTCTTAGGTGCTCCCTTCAGCCTATGAGATGTAGAGCTGCCTGGCACCGTATCTTTTCTTTACACATGCCAACCCTTCAGCTCCTTCCTACTGGGATGGAAGGAAATAGAGCTGAACACACAGTCCCTGTTCAGGAACCTCTTCCAGGCTGGCTGTCGCCTGCCAGGCCAGTCACTTCCTGCTTCTGACGTGTTTCAACCTGTCCTTATCATACAGCTCTCTGTATGCGCTAATCTGGGGAGAGTGGCGGCCAAGGGCAGTGACTGTGACCTTGGCAGGTGGGAGAGGACACAATGGCTTGGCATCTGGGTATTTTGTTTCTTTTCCTTGCCCTGGATGGTTGACATGTTTGCACCTCTGATTTCACTAAGGAATTTGGGGGAGTTGTGGTAATACTAACAAAGCAATAGTAACTGTCACTTATCAGTTTTCTGTTATTTACTAGACACCGTACAAAGTGATCTTCCTATGAGCCCATTCCATTATCATAGCAACCAGTGATATAGATGTGTTTGTTATTTTAAAAAGGTAAAGCAATAGAGGTCTGGAAAAACTCATGTTTTTTTTTTGGAATATGTGAGTTTGAAGAGTGTGTGCTGTGTGGTGTGTGTCATATATGCACATGTGTGTAAATTATTCCCATATGTGTGTGCCAATATGTGCACCCACTTTCACATGGAGGCCAGAGGAGAATGTCTTCCTCTGTCATTCTGCATATTTCCATGAGATAAAGTCTCCCTTATCCTAAAGCTTGCTCTTTGCAGTCAGCAAGCCCCAGCAATTCTCCTGTGTCCTTCCCCCATAGACTAGGGTTATAAGCATGTATGTGGCCACCCCCAGCTTTTTTATGCAGGTGCAGGTCCTCAGGCATAAGGGGAAAATGATCTTACCAACTGGGCCATCTCCCCAGACCTCGCAAAATTCATGGATTTGCCATCACAAAGCTGGTGGGGTGAACCTGGGAAGTGATCTGGTAAGTCTACCAGAGCTCTTTGCCACTGGTTTCTCTGAAGCTTCCCTGTTCATCTCAGCTTCTGAGATAAATATGCTGGTTGATGCCAAGAATGTGAAATTAATTTCTGGGTTAGACAGCCTAAAAAGACTCTATCGTCATTTTTGTCTTAATTTCACAAATATATTTTAAGCACTTCCTACATACCTGACACTGCTTAGTATGTTTGGAAGACACACATAAGACAGAAACATTTATGAGGAATGCTAGGGTGTAGCTCATGGTACAATACTTGCCCAACATGTACTATTCCTTGGGTTTGAGTTCCAACACCAGGAAAATATTAGGAGTGATAGTTACATTAAAATAAAGTGTTCATCGTGGGTTTGGTGGTAAAAGTTTATGAAGCCATGTTAGGATACAGAAGGGAATTGTTAGCGTATTTAGAGGAACAGACAACTTCATAAAGATTGTGACCTATGAGAGGGTCTTGAAAGATGGAGTTGATATTCATAGGTGAGAGAAAAGGAAAGATTGAGCAGAGGCCAGGGAACAGTGCAGATAAGGAGACAGAAGGAGTCCAGGGTAGGTGAGACAGAGAAAGGAGCTCAAACCCTGTGCCATCTGGAAGATGGTACTTTTCCCTCTTGGAGAGCCAGAGTTGTCTACTGCCAACTGCCACGTGTATTTGACCTCACGTAGTTTTTAAGGCATGATTCTGTTGCTGATTGTAAAAGTTCCAGCAAAGTGACAATGACTACTCCCATCTGTGGCATGGGTACTAGAAAGACTAGGTTCAAGTTCTACATTAGCTGAGTGCCTTGTAAATGATGACCTCGTGCTTCGATGTGGAACCCCACTCAGCATGGCAACCCATTCAAAAGACAGAACTCTAACTGCAGAAACATCAAAGAGCAGTGATGAATGACTGAGTGCCACTGAACGCTGGAAACAAGGACATTGTGCCATAACACCGTTTCCCAAGGTCCCCCACTGTCTCAATGCCCTGGCCATCTTTAAAAATCTTAATTTGTCTATCTGTTTCCTTTTCTTTTTAACCTTTTATGGACAGTTTCCATAACTATAGATAATAAAACTATTATCATTCCTTCCCTCCACTCCCATTCCCCCTCTCAAATCCATCCTCCATCGAATCTCCTCCCCCTTGTAATTAGTCTCTCTTTTATTGTGATGTCATCATCTTTTTCTCCTGTTATGAAGGTCTTGTGTAGGTAGTGTCAGGCACTGTGAGGTCATGAATATCAAAGCCATGTTGTGTCTGGAAGATTACATTGTAAACAATCCTACCCTTCCTTTGGCTCTTACATTCTTTCCACCACCTTTTCCGCAATTCATATCTGAGTATCACACTTGTTGTTCATAATGTAAATAAGCTCAGACTCCAGTTTTCTACCTTGCATAGCAGACCCTTTCATTATGCTGACAGGACTTAAGGATGAACACTTCTACCCAGGAGAAAGGGGAGTGAGGAACTCTGGAAACTTAACTTTTATATACTCATCCCATCACTCTATATCACTAGGAAAAAGTACACTTATGTCTGAATATAACTTAGAATCTTGCTGCCTGCATAACCTTAGTCTAGTAATATCTCTAGGCCTTAATTTCCTGATCTATGAAATGGCAATTTTTTTTCCTTTTCCTGAGAAGAGTATTGGGCACTCAAGGTGAAAGATTCTTAAAGGAAAACTGGCTAAGTTTATGTCATGGTTACAAGTGTTACTATATGCTAAAACCAAAAACATCTGCCATCTGGAAGCACACATAGAGAGCATGGTGTGTCGGTCCTTTTGACATTGCTGGGACAAAATACCCTACCAGAAGCACCTGAGGGAACAAAGGGGTTTATTTCAAGTTAGTTATGATAGGAAGTCTATCTTCAGGGCTGGCCTGCTTCTTGGTATGTCAGCCTAGACTGAAGACTTCTTCCCACATTGATCTCTCTCTCCCATTCAGTGATACTAGAAAGTCATCTCTTAGTGAAACTATAAAGTATTTATTTTCTAGATAATATTAATGGTTGAAAACAATCATAATACTTTAAAGAATTAGTGATCCTAAGTACACTGGGATGAGTCCAATAATAATCCTAGTACCTTTTCCATTTTTAATTACATTTCTTTTTATGCATATGTGTAAGTTGCATATTATAGTATAACTGCTTATCATGGTGCTGCATAATCATCATAATTAGTATTACTTAAATGGTCACATAATCATCCATCTTAACGTACTATAATTTACTTAAAATTTCAGCACTAGGCATTGGTTCCAATTTTTCCTTTAATATAAACAACCTCTGCATTACATATTTGTGCTTATAGTTTTTTTATATTATTTCCTTTGGGTTGCCTCCCAGGAATGGGATCAATAGATCAGAGAGTATAAATTTTTAATAGTTTTAAAATAAATTAATGTTTTTTTCCAGTTTACAATGCCACAAGCAACGTATTAGCATTCTGCTAGCATTATATGCTTATCAGAAGCATGTGTTACTGTCAGGTAGTTAACATACTTATTAGAGTGCCTTTTGGTTTTGCATTTTCTCAAAAAATAAGTTTTAATCAAACATTTGCCTGGAAAAGTGGGAAGATTTCTTTTACATCAAAGTCTCTTGCTGCCCTTTTCTCTCGTGGTCCAATAGTTTTGTTTATTAAACAAAACTAATGTTGATCTTTTTGAACAAACTATTCAGTGATATTCATATGACAATTAATTATTGGGGGCCTGTACACAGTGAGCTATAGGGAATATCTAGATAAAATAACAGGAAAATTAGAAAATTAAAATCAGGATGATTTATCTGCTTTAGCATTTCCAAGGCCCAAGGCAGGACTACAATTCAAGTCCTTCAATCTCCAGTCAGCTTTTAATGACTCTCTTTCTCCTCTCTCACCCATTCAGTGATAATGATTGCTCCCTCCACCTCACAAGAATGTCCCCCACCTTTCCCATTCTGATCTTGCTCCAGGTCAAGTACATTCATGAACCCCTCCACACACACACACACACACACACACACACACAACATATGAAATGATTTCCTAACCCACAAACCCATCATGGGGCTGAGTGCCAAGTTCAAAGATCTAGCTTTGTTCTCCCTTCCAGAAAGCTTGGCCTGACTGTGAGCTAGGTGTCTCCCATGGTCTGCCAAATAGTGAAATGACCTTCCAAGAGTACAAGCCACCACATGTCATTCGGAGATGAGTAACCAGCATTTGGCTAGTGCTTTCTCTTGGACCTCAGGGTGTTAAGGTTTGTTTGAAAAAGATAATTGCTACATGTCAGTATGTGGGAATATAAGGGAAGTAACTCACCACGTTTCCCTCTTTTTCTTCTTGCAGCCTCAGCTGAGGGCTCTCCATAAACACATTAGCCTTCCAAGCTGCTGTCCTGCCAGTGGGTATGAACATGGCCTGTTCCCCAGAGAAATACTACCCCACGGCACTGCCAGAAGAGATCCTTGGAGCACTGACAGATTAACTGGACTAACTGAAAAAAAACTCCCATTTCATCAAGATTATGGGCTCTGGGGAAGAAAAAAAAAATCAGAGTTTGCTGTGGATTTTCAAATGAGGTGCAAAATACCCAGTGCCAACACGTTCCAAGTGGTCATTGGAAGACCATTAGCTGGAAAATTGCTTCCAGTTTTCATCACTGTGCATAACTCAAGTTCCCTTTGGGGCTCTGTCTGTGCCCTTCACTTAGACGTCCTGTTTCAAGCATGGTAACTACTGGATTATTTTATTATGTGTGCAGATGGCATGATGTTCTAGAAAAAAATTAGAGCAGTTCCACAATCTCAGTGGAAGTGTTTCCAATGTTATGCACTGGTAGGAATGTAAACGTGTGTCGATTATGTTAATTATGATGTCCAAAGGTATTCTGTCCAACTCTGAAGCACTTTATATGAGACACTATGCTGACATGAATTAGCACGTTTGGTACATGTAGGAAAACAAGTGTGTCCTTTCTCCTTTTATAAATCTTGTCTTACTTCTGGCTCAGACTGTCCAAGACAAGCTCCACTCCCAGCATATCCTCAGTTGTTTGTGGTAGATTGGTGTAAATATGGCCATAATACTGTTAGAATTCACCTTGGAGCACCAAAGGGAAGTAGAAGCAAGCCTGGGGATTGGCGTGTTTGAATTCTTGGTTCCTTATACTGAGGCACAATTAACACATGCACTTACAAGTAATGTGTACAGGTGGTCTCCGCTTAGCCAATGTACATATTCTGTTGTTCTGTAGAACAGTTCTTCTAAAAACAAAAGAGGATGGCTTTCTTGCTACAGTGCAACCATGTAAGTTGATGCTAAAGGCCACAAAACACAAACCTCCTTTGTGGTCTCATTCCAGACTTTGGAAAACTTTCTATATCAAGTTTATGTCACAATTCTCTAGAGAGAAACCTCAAGTGACCTCACTGTGTACTTAGAGAAGAAAAAGGCTTCAGCCCCACAGAAGGCTTCTTGGCATAGAACCTACTTGTCCCTTTCAATCCTTCCTAGAGTTATGTCCCTAATTACTTTTGTTACTCTGTCTCACAGCAAAGCACAGTCCTGGGAACCCTGTCCACTCAGTGATTGCCTGTCTGCACACTAGAGACATGCTCCATGCCCCTTCATATTGACTCGCCCTATATAACACACTAGCATTTTTTTTTCCTAGAAGTATAAATGGCTGAATCAAAAGCTCAGCAGAAGTGAGTTATTTGTGCCCACTACTCCCTAGGACTGATAGGCATCCAAGGCTTCTATTTTAAATAGATGCAACTACTTCTGGAACCTTCCAGCAGAAGCAAGCAAAGCATATTGCAGTGTCTCCAGACACTCATGATCTGATCTCCTTGGGACTCAGGAAGGGGAAAGTGACCTGAATGTGATGTGTCTTCATGGTATGGCTTTCCCCAGGATGGCTGTTGTCAGAATGATCCGGATGTAGACTAGAGAAGGCCAACTCAGAGAAACGGAAATCACAAAGAGGCCTGGCCATCCTCAGAATCCTCAAGTCCAGCATATACCCTAATTCTCTAGTTATCCAGAAGAAGGAAGCTGAAGACTAGCAGAGAGCACCCGTAGATATCACACCCCTATATCAACTACCCATCTGGTTTGGTCCTTCTTTCATTCAGCAAATATTTGTTAAGGATCCACCAGGTGCCACACAACTCAAACCCGACCCATATTTTCACACATTATCCACCGGGGTAACCCAGGAAAATGCTACAGCAGACAAGCCTGAGGAAGGAAGCTGAGTCGGAGCACATATTTTTACCCAGCTCTTTAGCCACACCTTCCAGAATATGCTGGTCAGCACTTCCCAAAGCAGGTTTCAGTTGCCACTCTTGCTGTCCACCCTGGTCACCTACATATCCATTTTTATATAGGCACAGCCATTTATCACTACACTGGATTCTCTAACTACCCAATTCTGCAACTACTCCCAAGCCACTGAATTGGGTCTATTAAATGCTGTAAACTCCTTGCCAGGTGCTAAGATATTGTAGCTGGGAATTAACCGGTCTAACCAGGAGGAATACTCTGAGACTCCTACTAATACCCCTGGAAAACTGGACATGCTTTCTGGCATAGCTACCCACGAAATTACTAGTCCCTTTTGTTTTTGAGTCAAAGAAATGCTTTGGGGATATTGAAATATGATGAGTAAAGATGGAAATAGGAGAAGGAAAAAGGAAGACCACTCTAGAGTCCAGTTGAAGATGGTGTCTCTAAATATGCCTTAATACCCGGTACACACCACATCTTTGCAGATGAGCTTCTGCTGATTTCCAAACTGTCAGCCTCTATTTGAAATCATTTTAGAGCAGAGCTTTTGGGGAGGAAAAATGATGGCATAAAGTATGAACATGCCCAAGCAAAACCTGAGAAACGTAGAAAAGACTTCATTCTCAACCTTCAAGTTCTCTTTTCCATGGAGATCTCCTGTGATTTCCCATGGTTCCTCACTGACTGCTATGCTGTTCCTGCTTCCCAAGGGGTGTGTGTGTGTGTGTGTGTGTGTGTGTGTGTGTGTGTGTGTGTGTACCTTCCAGAAATTCTGAAATGGCTGTGGTGAGTCTTGTTTAGTATGACGTGAGATGGAGGTAAAGGATCCGTGTTTTGATGCCTGTGTTGAGGCTTGACTTTTCCTTTTACTTAAACCTGTGCTACACCTTTTATTAAAAGGCTGACACCCACACTTGTGCAGGAAAGACACTCTTGGGAATGAACTGAAATGAATAATTATCAGGCTCTCCAGGGTGCCGAGGGGATTAGCTCTTTCCAGATCCACAACTGAATTTCAATATGCAGCGCATCAGTGGTTCTGCCAGGGTAAAAGCAAATCACTTCAGTAGCTTGAGACTTGCCTGGGGGATAGGGACCCTATCAACTTTCTTTATGGGGAATAGAGTACCTTCAAATCCCTGCACAGGCCCTGGGAGCTGTGTGTGTGCAGATTTTTCTACCTCCAAAATACGGGTAAACTCTCCAGGGCTCTCTTCAGAGTCGCTTTGCAGCTGCCCCAAACAGGCTCCCAGTCCTTAGTTCTGTGGCAAAATGTGCCGTTTTTAACATGCAGGGAGAAAGAGGATCAACCTTCCTAGTGAACATAAAGCTAAGGACTAAATCATCTAGTGAATCCCTGCCCACCTCACTATTGGCAAATGCTTCCTTTGTCTGTAAACGTCACATAACTGATTCTACCTGACAACAGTACCAGTCTCAAGGAAGGAAGGTTTTCAGGACACCCCGAGCACTTTGCTTTCACCCAAACTTCCTCCTCCCCAGCATTAGCAGATCCGTTCTGTACAGTGTTTCCCTCCATAGTCTTCAGAGTAATTTTGCTACTTGACAACTAGACTCAAAGCTGCCTCAGACTTAAAATTCTCATCTCTGAAAGTGACATAAATTCCTTTATTCCTTAAAGGCTGTTTTTAATTCACCTCTCCCACAGCCCCCTCTATCCCACATTTTGCTTTGTTTTGTATGTGAGATTTTTTTTCTTCTTCTTCTCATCTCTCTCTTTCACAGTGTTGTGGGTAGAATTCAAGTATGCCATAAAGAACTCACCAGAGAACATAGTTATTACCGTTCTTCCCTGTCCTAATAATTCTTTTTTTAAATTTTTTGTTTTGTTCTTAATAATTTCTTCTTAAACTTGACCTCGATGCTACCTGGCTCCTCAAGCAACAGTGGGGTGTGTTCTCATCAGGCAGAAGACATGGTCATCAAACCAAAGCCCATGGGTTCAGAGCCGATGGCAGGCAGGAGATGTCTCCACATGGGTACAGCTGAGATCTGTTTTTCAAAGACAGGCAGAGCCTGCCTCTCGGTCTCCTTAGATAGGGTCTAATCTTAGAGCCAGGGAACTTTCTTATAAAATCAGGTGATAAATACACAGAATCCCTGGAAGCTTCAAGGTAATAGAGGGCTGCTTCCATGACGTTGCTTTGGTGACATTTGTTATTTAGAAGATAGCACTCTGAAAGCTGGCAAGCTTGAGAGAATGCTCACCAAGTGGTCTTCCGATGAGGTGGTTGAGGGAACAATGTCAGGGCTGTTACCTTCTCCAATCTAGAGGCAAAATCCTGGGTGAGGAAGTAGGAAGCCATTTAGAAATGCACCATTTCTAAAATCTAAAATGATTAGGGTGAAATTGGCCAGTGACAAATATAAAATGGTAATGTCGTCAGGCACAGGGTTGATGCTGGTCCTCTGCCAACATGAAAGTGACCAAAACATGACTTTCAAAGAACAGTAGAAATTGTGTATGCAAAGGTTTATCAAACTGAAGTCTCCTTTGCCATGGAAAACTACTTAAGGATCTTGAAGTATCCCAAGCATTCTTACATCAAAGTTCCCCTCCTGACTGTCTCAAGCCTTACAAAGCATCAACAGGATATACCAAACATGATTTAAAAGTCTACTTCTCACTCATGTTAGATTGCAGCTAGCTTGCTGATGTAGTAAATGATTTCCCTCTGCCGCTACTTCTGAACACACAAAATGTTCAAATTTTAGATCCTGTGTTTTGGGTTGTTTGTTTTATTATTTTCCAAACCTTGGAAATTTCTAGTAGACTTATAATCTTAGATCCAGGCTTTTCTGTCTATGGTGTGCAGTGTTTGTGTAACAGCCCTACTGACAGACCCTCCTAGAAGACTGTTCAATTCATCTGACCTTGGAGGTATTCACAGCTAGATTTCAACACTGTAGACTGTTGGTTATTGGCCTCCGTTTTCACAGCTTCTTAACATTCAAACGACTGGATCAACGCAAATCACATGACTTGCCACATTAACACAGACATAGCTGTCACATGTGGGTGGGATTCCAGCTTTGATTGATGTGCAAGCAGAGCACACTAATCTGTTTTAAGAAATTCCATTTAATCATTGCCACCCTTTCTCGGGTTCCAGAAAATGTTTGAAAAGGCCTTCTGCTAAAACAAACCCTACAGCAGGAACTCTTATCAGATCATTTCACTTGGAAAGAGAAACTCATTTTTGAAGAAAAATTTACCTGTCATTAAATGCCTCTGGCACCCAGAAGTTGCTCTTGTCCCTTCTACAACCTGAGCGTGCTCATCTGCCACCTCCTCAGAGGTTAGCCCACTGTCTAAAATGGTACAAAGGCTTCTAGAAAGACCCCTCCCATATTCAAACATAATTTAAATTTTTTTTTAATTTCAGCACTGTCCTGGTCCTTGAAGATCTCTGAATTAATTCTAATTCATTATACTTATTTCCAGTATTTTTCAAAACAAAAACCCACAAACCACAGTTAATTGCACTTAACCCAACTGCAGGGGGAGCTGGCTGTTGACTTGGAGCAGCTTTGCATTTCCCTTTAGATCCCTTGCGGTGCACTAGAGAAGATCACACTGTACTTCCCCACATGCAGCTAGTGTTGAAGTGTGGGCCAAGTTTTCACATCCAAAAGACCCTTGGTTACTGGTAGAGACCATGTGGAGTGGGGAAGGCTATTCATGTTCAAATGCCAGAACCTTTTTTTTCCTTTTTTGCTTGGCTTCTTGGTTGGTTTTTGTGCAGTGATGGAAATTGAACCCAGGGCTTTGGACATGCTAGCATAGTGCCTCTACCCCTGCTCTACAAGCCCAGCCGAAAGATCTCTGCATGCTTACTCTACTTTCCCCAAGGATCACCAGCAAAGAAAGCCTCAGTCTTGAAGCTGGGAGGGCTTCCACTCACAGCAGGCAATGGTGTGGCTCCCCACCACTCCCGGTTCCTCCACCAGTAGGAAAATGCTGTCCTAATAAAGCCGTGTTTGTGCAAAGGAGGTTTGGCTAGTGAACGCAGCTCACATTGCAGAGAGCTAAATAATCCAGGCCCCTGTCTTTGTCCCTGTGCTGCTGATCTGTTGTGGCTGGGGCATGAGGAACTAGTCTGCTAAAAAGTCAAGCCAGAACAAATGTTTTGAAAGTATTTCCACTGAAACCCTTATATCACTAAATCACATTACGATACTTCCAGTTAATCCAACTGTTTAATATCATTAGGCACTAAATTAAATAGCTTTACACAAAATTTTTGAAAAGATCAATATTGTAACAAAATTACGTATTAGCAGTAAAAAGCACCTGAGAAAAGAAAATATTGATCTGTTGTGGTTTATGTACTTGAGTTATTCTTAGGACTTAGTGTAGTTTGGCACTGTTCTGATAAAGGAAGAAACTGGTCTGAATTCAAGAATTCTGAACTAATAGAAATTGCTCATTCTCTTTGGGCCTTTGCCGGCCTGAATGCTCTCAGTTTCTAAGCAGACAGGGTTGTTTGGGGACTAAAAGGAGCTGTTGGGGAAAGCTGTCCCACACCACCGTCTCTGCAGAATTGACCTGGGGTTATGGGCTGTGTTTAATGATACCTTTCCTCACTTTTTGCTATCTCCTCAAAGCTGTTATTAGGGAGCCTCCACTCTGGGATTCAGAGGGCAAAGGAAAGAATGATGAGAAAGCAGGAATCTGCATTTTACATTCGCATTCAAGCTTTTCCTGATACAGGAGGGCTGCTCTACAGAGCCCTCAGCAGAGGCATCCGCTTATCTCCTTAGGGGCTCATGAGTCCCAGGGTCCAGAGCGCCATCAGCGCAGGCAGACTGCCAACGCTGGAGCTGGAGAAGACCCCAGAGCTTGTGATGTTAGCAAGTTGAGGGCCACAGAAAGCCATAGCAGACTTTCTTGATAAAGAAAGAGGAAGAAAAGTCAGAAAGCAAGTCTCTGTGCAGAGGCTGAAGGGGGAAATCTTAGGTTTAAAAAATCTGGTTCACCCAGAAATCCTTGCACAGAAGAGAAAGATATCCCAGAAAAAAAAAAAAAAAAAAAAAACTGAAGAAACAAAAACTGATGGCAAGGGAGTAAACTCAGCATAAAAATAAATGCAAATAAAAAATTTTTTTTTTAAAATCTGTTTGATTCTTTCACCAACATGGCCAAAAAAGCACATTTCATAGCCTGGATGCCAGTGCAGATTGTCTGACATTTTTATAGCTTCCTGAAGGGAACAGTTCAAGCAGTAGTCTGAGTTCTGTGGGTCCCCAAAGTGTGGTTAATTAAATAAGTATTTTCCTTATTCATTGCCCACAACTGTATTATCTTTTTTTTTTTCTTTCTATTTTCACCCTACAAAGATTACTGGGCCCAGACTTAGGAAGACATGATCATGTTAGGGCAAAGTAAGAGTCCAGCTTTTTCTGCTGGACATTCACTTTTGTTCCCTGGCCTCTCAGGACATCAGATGTTTAGACCCTTTTTTTTCTCCAAACATAGGAACCACTGATTTCTATACCTTGAGCAGCTACTAACTTGTCCATTCCCTTTGGGTTCCCTTTATATTTTCTTAGACTATTTCCTGGTTTGGGTTTTTCTTTTTCTTTCTTTTTTTTTTTTCAAGAAGAACTAGGGAGGGGCATGATTCTTTTTCAATTGATAAAAAAAACTGTACAGATTTCTGCCCACTTGTATCTGTGAGCATGATCTCTATCAGGCTTGAAAAATCGGCTTTATCATTTTGTATATTTGACTATTTTGTATTCAGCATTACGATTCCTTATGTGCATGGCAATGTATTAAAATGTGGGATTTCTATTACCGTGTAAAAGTGTTTTGATTCTGATTTTCAACATATATCCTTGGCAAAAAAAAATTACATTAAACTTTTCATTTCTATTTTCTTCAGCTCATCAGCTTTGCAGAAGAGAAAGAAAAGTGAACAGCATTTCACTTTCCTGTGTTAACTAATGATGCAATTCGTGGTGGAAAATTGTTCTCAATTATGCCATGATTCCAGGAGAAATAATATATGTGAAATGAATTGGTGACCTCCTTCTAGCTCTCAGCACACAGAATTCCCCCGCACTGAACCCCACCAGTGCGATCCATTGCCCTCACTGTTGAGTGCTTTAGTAGTGAGCAGAGGTGGACTAAAGTGACCGTTCCCTTCATCCCAGACATGGAAACATACCAGCTAAAGATGGTGGAAAAGAGTACTAGGTGCTCACAGTATGTCATCACATAGACGATGACATTTTCTAACACCTTCTGTCTTCATTTCTCTCAGCTGGGGACTTACCTGTCTTAAATCAAGAGAACTGGTCTTCAGCTAACACACGTCCAGAGAGATGGTTTAGGCAACCAGTGTTCCCAGAGAGCTTTGTGTAATGTATATAATCTTCTATAGCTCAGAAAACAGCTTCTTACCCTCTATGATCATCCAGATGTTTTAAAGTTATCCCCCACAAAAAAAAAATGTTTGGGGCTGGGTAGATGGAGATGGCTCTGTAATTAAAGGCATTTACTCTACACAGGCCAGCTAAGCTAGTCTGGGTTTTACAGGTACAAAACAACAAGAGCATGTCTCTAAATAGAAGGATAGGAGCACCGCCATACTATCCTCTGACCTCCACAAAAGCACTGTGACATGTATGTGTCTTTACACATGCACGTGAGCACACACATTTGAAAAAAGAAATATTCTTAAAAGAAATTTCCTGAAAATGGGATGCATCAAATATACACAACATACAGTTTGACCTGTCTCAAGAAGACACAATAATGAACGCTTACAGACAAGAGGAACTGCCAACCAGAACAGGAGAAAGACATCTCTTCCACAAAGCCAAAGCACTCACATATCCTGAGTGAATGAAGCGGCATCTTTCCTTTGTATGTCTACTATGAAACTAGCGTTTGCGTTTGCTTCTGTTTCCAAAAGTAAAGCCCGTGATAACCTTTCAGGTTATCTCTCTGACCAGATGTACAGACCCTCTAGGCCCTGCCTGCCTTCTAACTCTAGACATACACTTGTCTCCAAGGTCCTCTAGACACCGTTGGAAGACATGGAAAATGGGGTCACCTTGTTGTTAGAGGACCTCTTGGAAGAGTTGAAACCACAGACCCCCAACCCTTGGCACTGGCCCTCTGGGATCATTGCTGACCATTTCTCTCTCTCTCTCTCTCTCTCTCTCTCTCTCTCTCTCTCTCTCTCTCTCTCTCTCTCTCTCTCTCTCTCTCTCTCTCTCTCTCTCTCTCTCTCTCTCTCTCTCTCTCTCTCTCTCTCTCTCTCTCT
>PVHP010004136.1:51990-73427 GCA_004024765.1 Zapus hudsonius | reverse complement strand
TTTTGGCTCCTCCATTTTGCCCAAGTGTTCCTTTCTTGGTTCACTGTTCTCTCCCAGTAGGAGGTGTGGTCAGCCTACTCATGGCAGCAGACTGTTTCATGCCAGTGGTCTCTGTTTGCTCCAGCTCATTGACCAGTTTCCCCTGGCAGCTTATGCAGTGCCTTTCAACACTGCACTAACTACCATCTGGGGGTTGGTTACCATTCTGGACCTCGAAGGGTCTCTCAATGCTGATCGATGGCATTCTGTGGTTTCTTCAGCAACAGGGTTTTGCCTCAGGCCTGGGGAGGGCACAGAATGAACTTTGATCATGTTTACCCCATTACCTTCTCTTGTCTTTCCCCTTTTTTTTTTTTTTGGTTTTTCGAGGTTGGGTCTTACTGTAGTAGCCCACGCTGACCTGGGATTCACTATGTAGTCTCAGTGTGGCCTTGAACTCATGGTGATCCTCTTACTTCTGCCTCCTGAATGCTGGGATTAAAGGCGTGCACCACTACGCCCAGCTTCCCCTATTCTTGATAAATGTTTTTGTTGTTATTTTTGTTTTTAAAGGTAGGGTCTTGCTGTAGCCCAGGCTGACCTGGAATTCACTATGTATTTTCAGGGTGGCCTCGAACTCAAGGTGATCCTCCTACCTCTGCCTCCCAAGTCGACCACACCTGGCTTTGCTGAGCCTTTTGTTCCCAACTTGTACCTCTTATGCTTTTATTTTATTTATTTATTTGCTTTGTTTTGTGAATCACTGAGTTTGATTAGGGTTTAATGAGCATGATTGGGTTGTTGTTTATTGGAGCATGGGCAGCTTACCAGGAGCAGCACCACTAAAGATTATCTTTCCCTTGGTCTGGCAACCATTACCTACCAATACCTCAGGGTGCCCCTCTCATGTGTGACAGATGCTGACAGTGGAGCCTCTCTCGTGCAGGTAACTAACTATAGCTGCTGTGATTTCCTAAGTGCACCTGACATGTCATGTCTGAAGGACAGCATTCCACAGCATCTTCCCTCCTCCTTTGGCTCTTACATTCGCTCCACCTTCTGTTTCCCCTGAGCTTTGGGGAGTGTGCTATGGATGTCCACTTAGGGCCACCAGACATTCAACAGTGCCTCATTCTAGGTCATTTGATCAGTTGAGTCTCTGCAAAAACCACTGCTCACTGCAAATATAAGCTGCTCTGGCCACAACTGAAAGCTGCACTCATCTGTGGGCACAAACGTGAATAAATGTTTAGAAGACAGTGTGGCAGACACAATATGTCTTCTGTAGCCAAACAGCTGTGGTAGGTGTCTCCCTAGGGCCCATGACTTCCTCAGCCATGGGCTTTTGATCAGGTTTACAGTGTCAGACATGAATTTTTCTATGGAGTATGCTTCCAATATAGGCAGAAAGTGATTGGCTGGTTACCCCTATAACAATCATGCTACTCTTATACCAGTGGGCACATCTTAACCTGACACATGGTGTGTAGAATGAAGTTCCACAGATGGGTAAGACTGTTGATGGCCTTTTCTTCCCCAGCAGCCTGCATAGCACCTTCTAGCCTTCTAAGAGCTAGCGAGCAGGGAGAAAATGTCCATCCCTCTTCAACCTTAATTTTTCTGTGTCCTGCAACTGTAGGTGTACGGTGACTCCAACAATATGGTTTTAACATCTAGTTGGTTTTTTAACTGATTTCTTTTTTATAAATTATTTATTTGCAAGGAAAGGGAGAGAGAGAGAGAGAGAGAGAGAGAGAGAGAGAGAGAGAGAGAGAGAGAGAGAGAGAGAGAGAAAGAAAGAGAAAGAGAAAGAGTACAACAGGGCCTCTAACCCTGCAAGTGAACTCCAGATGCATGTGCCACTCTGTGCATCTGGCCCCACATGGGTACTGGGAATCCAACCCAGGCTGTTGGGCTTTGTAAGCAAGTGCCTTAACTGCTGAGCCATCTCTCCACCTAATCTAGTTCTTTGACAGCTGACTCTTTTTACCTGGTTACTGAGGGTCAAACTCAGGCACTCATGCTTATAAGGCAAGCACTTTACCCAGTGGGTTATCTCCCCAGCCCATTGTGTTTTTTGAAATCATGAATAGGTATTGAGTTTTGAGATAACCATATTTGCCTTTTTTAATCCTGTGAATTACACCAACTTTTGGATGTTAGAGCAACTGTTTTTTTATTTATTTGTAATACATATAAAAACCTTGTTTATGTTTTGCAAATGATGAAATATACCCAAAAGTGCTGATTGTAATTGGGCAGTTGTAGGAACCCAGAATAGAAGTCTGGAGTTAATTGACTAAAATCCCTAATATGTAGAAAATATATAGTGTAACAATATATTGCACAAATCTAGACCCCGCATTACCTAGGACAAATACCTTAATCTCAAGGTGACATGGTTACCAGCCCCAAGTTCTTATATTAATTATGTATTTCTTTGAAATCTATTGACCTGTTCCCTACTAGCTTTCTAAAACCAGGATGGTACTAAAACTTCCAGGATGGTACTAAAACTTTCTGAGAGAAGGAAGTTGAGTCTTCATGCACAGGAGGAGCTGCAGTGTACTTGGTACTGTCACATCTGGTTGGTGCATGTTTAGACATGGGTATAAGGTCATTTACAACTGTAGCTGAGTAATTGGCTCTAGTAATACCTCATGATGGCACCTTTATTCCTATTTTATGAAGAAGGTTTAAATACTTTAAATAAAGTAACATGAACTTTTGGCTAATTTTATGGGTGAGATGGTTATAAAAGCAAGCTTCTTTCCCCATTCTCATTACCTTCTTTAGAGATTTAGGTTTGTATTTTCAGTTGTTGCTCATCTTTCTATCATCTATTCACCCATCATTTCTCTATCGTGTGTGTTTTTGTAGTGGCCAGGGGACAGTCTTGGGTGTCATCTTCAGAAACATGGTCCACCTCCTTTGAGACAGGGTCTCTCTGGTCTAGACTGGCCAGTGAGCTCCAGTGTTTCCTGTCTCCATCTCCCCCAGCATTAGACTGCCTAGAAGTTTTCTAGTACTGGCAGTATTAGGGATTGAACTCAGGTCCCCATGCTAGAGAAGCAAGCACTTGACTGAGTTATCTCACCCAAATGTCAATACTTAAAACAAAACAAAGAAAAACCTTTTATTATGAATGCTTCAAACATAGAAAAGAAATATAGTAATAAGCCTTGTGAACCTTGAACAGTTTCAGTAATTCTGTGTGTTTTGCCCTTGTTGATATCCCATCTGTACCCTAGTTTTCTTATTTGTCAGAATCCTAGCATGGTTCACACATTTTTAACCAGAAGCTTCATGAAGTTTGCCATAAATTTTGCTTCCTAATTGTTATTTAAAATAGCAACAAAAATTGGATATGATGGTGTATACCTGTAATCTCAGCATTCTGGAGGCAGAGGCAGGAGTATTGAGAGGCCAAATCGGATTATATAAAACAGCCTGGTCTGCATAGCCACAACGTGTCTCAGAAAACTGAATAATCATTATCTTATGTGAGTTAAAAATCACAGCAACAACAACAAAAACCCCAAAATGAAATCAGTAAAATAAATACCAGAAGTTTTTTGTTTTGTTTTGTTTTTATCAAGGTAGGAGCTCACTTTAGCAGGATGACCTGGAATCCTGTAACTCCAGGCTGGCCTCGAACTCACAGTGATCCTCCTACCTCTGCCTTATAAAGGCAGTTTTAATCACCAAGTTTGTGAGAGGTAACACTGGCAAAAAACTATGAGATAATATCATCTTTGTTTCACCAACTATGGAAAACTTGTAGGAATCAAATATCGGTTCCAATCCAGCCTTTTAAATAGAAACATTCTATTTAATAATTAGCAGTTGTAATAAGGAGAATATGAAATTATTCTGAGGTTAATCAGATAGGAAACAAAAATGAAGTGCTAGCAGTCTTCAATATGCTTGAAATGACGCTACTCAAACTAAAGGTGTTCTAGAATAATGAAGATCATAACCACAAGCTGTAAAATATATTCTTGGTGCTTTGCTTAACTTAAAACTTTTTTGTTTATTCATTTGCAAGCAGATGGAGGTGGGGAAAAAGAGAGAGAGAATGGAGAATGGTCAATGGGCACATCATGGTCTCCAGCCACTGCAAACGAACTCTAGATGCATGCACCACTTTGTGCATCTGGCTTTACGTGGGTGCTGGGGAATCGAACCCCGGGTCATTAGGCCTTGCAGGCAAGAGACTCAACCCCTGAGCCATAATTCCAGCCCCCAATTTGCTTAACTTTTAATAACCAAAAGGAATTTGGTAAAATTTTAGATTTGCTTTGGAAAAAAATTTAGATATTCTCAGATATTCAAACTGGAATTCTATAATATGAAACTCATATGCTACTTTGGGGAAAATTTTTTGTATACTTAATGTTAAATTTGTGGGAAGCAAAGAAAAATGTTAAATTGATGATAAACCGTGGAACCTAAGTTTTAGGTAGTAGATTTGTTGGAAGATTAAATAAAATAATTCAGATTCAAGCAGAGTATCTTAATTGAGCCAGATTTACCAAAGAAGTTCTGCAAATAAAAAAAATTAGTAAGTTTTGTGAATTTTGGCTCTTCTAAATTATTTAAAAAGCTTTTACTTTAGTTTTCTCTTTTAACCTGTATACTTTAATCTTCTTGTCCTTCGTTTTCCTCCCTGTACACAGGTTGTAGAGGAGGCTGGGCTGGTGGCAGATGCTGTGTTTGGTCAGTGGCCGAGCCAGGGAGGGAACAGGGTGGTTCCCTGCTTATCCACAGAGCTGGGCGCATGGGCAGGATACAAGCCGGCGAGATCCGAGAGAAAAACTCTCGGGACACAGCTGCCATGGTAGGACAGGCAGATATTGTTCATTGTATGTGGAGAGGTTATATTTATAGAGGAGAAGCCAGGAGAATTAAGGGCAGGGGGGGAGAGCAAGGGGATTGGTTATGGCAGGGTGGTAAGTGGGCACCTTGAGTGGATAGGTAGGGGCAGGGTAACCTGTGAATGCCTAATTTGCATAAATTGAGGGGCTTGCTTAGCCCTGAGTGGCAAGAAGTATGTGATTCTAAACATGGATTCAATGGTGATGGTTGCAGAGAAATTTGTCACCTGGAGCTGTCACCTATTGTCAGCCCTGCTGGGGTGAGAACTCAGGATTCACTGTGGCCTGCTAGGGAGCGCAGAGGTTTAGAGGAGGGTGGTGAAGCTCCTACGGATCTCAGTGCAGAGACTACCTGGGGCTTCAGCCTGTCTCAACTTCCCTTAACGCCATATCCTCTGTGCCCTTTTAGCAAGGTACTATATCTTCTGACTTAATACTTTGTGATTTTTTTCTACTTTAAATGCTTTTTGCCAGACTTTGAGATGCTTAGGATATAGTTGGGCATATGTATCTTTCCATATAGTTGGTAATGTTACTGTATTCTTCTGGGGTATGCATATGTGTGTTTGGGACTTTTGTAATTTCATTCTTTTTAAAAATATCTCATTTATTTATTTGAGAGCGTGAGGGAAAGATGCAAATAGAGAGGAAGAGAGGGAGAAGAGAGAAAGATGAATGGGCATGCCAGGGCCTCCTGTCTTTGATAACAGGTCCTCACCTTTTGCTGCTGCTTCCCTCCTTTTTCCACTTGCCATCAGTCACCCTGTGCTTTTCTGAAACTGGAACAGTTTTGTGTTAGTCCCTCCTTTGACTGCCTTAATACGCCATATGTGTCATTTGGGTACTCAGAATAGTTTACTGCTTTCCATGGTTTTCTAGATTCCTCACTATCCTACATAATTTAACCAGTCACATTATTTATGCATTCATTTTCAGTTCAGTCATGTTTATTCAGGTTCAGTGCTCCAGACACTTTGCTAGGTGCTAACCATAAAATGGTGAGAAAAACCAAATAGGAACCCTGCTGAGGGGTCTGCAGAAGACAAATATTGAAGTGTGGTGGTGCACTCTTTTAATCCCAGCCCTTGGGAGGCCGAGGTAGGAAAATCACCATGAGTTTGAGGCCAACCTGCGACTCTACAGAATATTGACATAGGGCTGCAGAGAGACCCTACCTCGAAAAACCAAATAAATGAATGAGTGAGTGAGTGAAAGCAATAGGAAGGGTTGGGTATGTTCCTCAGTGGTAAGAGTGCTTGCTAGTATGAATAAAACCCCACATTAAGTTAGTTTTGACAGTTTGATCAAGGAAGTTGGTGGAGTCATGGTGCAAGATATGACAAAACTCTTAACAATTACAAAATGTTTAGGCAGTTAAATCGGTAAAATTTGCTGTCATGCATTTCATTTGGGGTTTAAGACAGGCAGATAGCTTCTATAGACCTGAGTGAATGATGCCATTTCTTGATCCTAGGGAATATTGGCATATATTTTTTGTGGTACCTTTGAACCACGTAGGAGTGAAGTCAAGTATATGGAGGAATTTGGTGTTCAGAAGAGAGACAGAGGTTAAGCATATTATCCGAGTTTAGGTACTGAGACAGTGGGTAGGTGAGTTAAGAGTTGAGTATATAAACTGGATAAAGTCCAAGACATAGCCTGAGGCTCTATAGCATTTGATGCCTTGGTACTGGAGATGAGTCTGGGTTAAAGGGGGAGGTTGGAAGACAAGAGCTGCCAGAGAAGAGCAGGGAGACTATGAGAAACTTGTGTGTGAAAGCCTAAGGGAAATAACCCTCAAAGGAACAGGAAGGGGTCTGGAATACAGCTTTGAAGGCAGGTCTGAAGTGCTTCACTAGACCTTATGACACCTTTAGTTATCAACTATTGTACACCAGGTCATCTTGAAACCAGCTTCTGCGGGCTGGCTCTATCCAGCTGGGGGCTTTGCTGGAGCTGGAACATACAAGATGACCGTATTTATTTATCTGGGGTTTTGATACTGATTTTTAGCTAACTCTTCACTGCGGCTTCTCCTAATCATTCACCAGACCAGTTTCTGAAGGAATGAAATAAGCCTCAAGGCATACTAAGACATAAGCCCAGAGCACTTTGGCTGAACTATGCTGCCTACCATAGTGACTCAAAAGAGATCTTTTAAGAGTTAGTGTGAGTTGTTTCAGTAAAGAGACTGGGGTAAAACCAGATAAGAAAAGTTCCTAATCATTTCTTTATATTTTACCCCAAGCTACCTAAACTGGCCTGCAACCTCCTGGATGTGTCTCCTTTCCTTCCTCTGAGGCATACGGGTGATCCTCCTGTGTCTTTGGAGTGTGAGGCATACAGGCAGGTGATCCTCCTGCCTCAGTCTCTGGAGTGCTGGGATTTAAGATGTGGCCCAGGAAGACGAGCAAGAATTAAATTGTCTTCCCAACCCTCTTACCAACTCTAGTGGAGTAGGCAGCCTAGTAAACAAAGTCATTAAAAGTCAAGTGGGAATTACTATTCTGAAGCGACATAAATGTTCAGTTACTTTAATAATAGAACCAGTTGGCCAAGCATGCAAATTGAAAGAGAAATCTCCCAAGTATTGGTATAGATCAGTCCTAACTCCTTGTAGGCTGTGATGTAATTCTCACCTAAGGTCTTATTAAGGCTGCATGCCAGGAGAGATCTACTCAGATTCCCGAATTAATGATGTCTTAAAAATTCTTTCATTGCCTTCTATTGTTGGCTGACATTTTTTGTTATATCCTGTAATTTTAAAAAATGGGTCATTTATAAGAATCTTGATTATCAAAGATGTTATAAAAAGAGAGCTACCTAAGCATTATCTCCTAGCTTTTTTTTGTCTTATATCATTATAAAATAGTGCCATGCTTATGGTATTTTCCTACTTTTAAACTTTTTTTCCACCTTTTAGTTCAGCTTGTAGCAAAGTCACAAATTAGGATATGCACCATTATCAAATGTAGGACAATTAGAGAGGACATCACACCTTCATAAGTACCTGAAGTATTTTGAGCATGCAAAATGATAATTACCAGCTTAATCTGCTATTTGATTTTTAGAAGTAAATTTTAATGTTTCTGTCCTGTTTATTTTTGATAGCAATTTCAAGGAGTCCAAAGTGAAATGGGACTAAGGTCACCAGAGGGAAGAAGGAAAAGGAGCATAGTCTTACTAGCTTTAAATTGGAGTTACATTTTCTTTTCTGTCAGCTACCAAGATGATTACATAAGATATTTGAATAGTAGTATCACTAAAGTTAGTCATGTAAGTTAACAATATAGAGTGATATCCAAGATTTTTTCAAAAAAGTGTTAAATATAAATACAATTTACTAGTCCTTTAGACTGAAGCTTTGCCAAGAATAAAGGACCTTGATAAAGGCCAGTATTATGGCTATTGGGAAATAACTGTTTACTAATCACATACAATTATTATAAGCCTTAAAATCTAGTCCTCAGATGTCCTAAATTTCATTGTCTCTGACCTTCACATGTGCACACATGTGTCTGCACCCCACACACATACCACATACAGAAAAGGGCAGAAGATTTTAATAAGCACTTAACAAAGAGCACATTGAGAGAGCCAATGAATGTATGAGGAAAAGAGACTGGAGCGAGAGCTCCATCAGTAATTTGCCTTGCAAACATGAGGACCGGAGTTCAGTCCCCAGAATCCACATGAAAAACAGTTAAGTAGTGGGCTAGAGAGATGGGCCAGCGGTTTAGTGCTTGGTTGTGAAGCCTAATGGTCTAGGTTCAATTCTCAAGTACCCACGTATAAAAAATGATAATAGCTAGGTATGGTAGTGCATACTGTAATCACAGTGCTAGGGAAGTGGAGACAGGAGGGGTTTCCTGGCTTGTTTACACCCTGTGGATGATGCTTTCCTGAGGAACAGGGCTTGGAGATTGTCCTGTACACTTACACATGTACCCCCTCCCTACATACAATGTGTGGAAGATGATTACCTTCCGTAGATACTAGGAAAATTGAGACCCCACTTAGACTCCCCTGCATACACGCACACGTGCCCTGAAACAGTTCAAGGGGAAGACAGAAGATACGGAGTGGCAGTGGGTGAAGCAGTTAGTTCTCTCCTGGACTGCTGCACTGTAGCTCCACCACCTGGGAAAATGAAGGTTTCTTTTGTATTTTTTTTTCCTTTAATTTAGAAAAAGCGTCTTGCTGTGTTGTCCAAGCTGGTCTCATACTTGGGATCTTCCTGCTTCAGTTTCATTTTTTTTAATTGATTTTTTTATTGTCCAAAATTAGATGCATTGTATTAGTACCCAATCCTCTGGGTATCCTCCTCAGTGGGCATACTGGATCGTTGGGGTAGGAGGGTAGGATCGTTGGGGTAGGAGGGTAGTGGGGTAGGAGGCTATGGATTGCACAAGAGGCAGCCACGTTTCCCCCCCTTGTGTGTTGTTGCTGAAGGGGGGGTAATGTCTCTGGATAGTCTCCCCCACCATGGCTCTTTCCGTCCCCTCTTCCGCTTAGTTCCCTGAGTCACGGAGGGTGTTTTAAGTCTGCTTTATTGTTGAGATCTTAAGGGCCTCTGTACTTCTGCTTTAGGTCGTGTTGGAAATCGTTGGTGTCTGTCATGGATTGACTGATTAGCTGTGCTGATATCTCTTGCTATCCCATCACTCTCTCAAGGGTTTCATTTGGGGCCTACATGATAAGCCTGGGGTGGTTCATCTCTTGCCAGGATGTCAGCCCTCTGTCTGTAGCTCATTGGTGGAGTTGGAATGACCTCGGCTCTCTCACTGCCTTCTGAAAAATACAAACAGGATACCCATCAGAGAGTGAGATCAGTATGGGTTAAATGAGACACACTTTTCTCATTTGGTGAGATTCTATTGGGATTAGCCTCTCTGTAGTTCTTTAGTAATGGGAGTTTCTCCTTGGAGCCCAGGTTTTTGCTTCCCATAGGATTTTGCCCTGAGCCCCATTCCAGTTAAGGGCTGCTTGACACTGAGTGGATTTCTTGGCCAATTTGAAAGCTGTTGACTTACCCCCCCCCCCAAGGTTATGGCGGGCTCTATTGTCTAAGTGATCACTTCTTGGCTCGCTGATCTCTCCCAGGAGGCAGTGTGTTCAGCCTTCTCATGGCAACAGACTGCATTGTATATCAGTGGTCTCTGCTTTCTCCAAATATTATTTATTTATTTATTATTTTTTTAAAATATATATTTATTGTCCATAATGAGTTACATTATTTAGTGGGCAAACAATGCGTTGTTATCCCGAATTCCCAAATTCCCCGCCTCCCCATCCCTGATCAGTTGTATATCCTCCTCCATGGGCTGTCTGTATTAGTCCTTGTGGCAAGGGATCCTGTATATCTTAGTACTCATCCCGGTCTTCCTGGCCCAAGTCAGTTGTTACTGATGGGTGCTATGCCTCTGGACCGTCTCCCCCACCACGGCTCTCACAATCTTTCCGCCCCCTCTTCCGCTCAGTTCCCTGAGTCATTGTGGGTGAGTAATAAGGCTGCTTTAATGTTGCGAGCTTAGGGGTCCTTGTGTCGAAAATCCTTGGTTTCTGTCTCAATGGCCTATCCTGTGTTGGTTGAATGACTGTGGTTATAGGTCCCTTGTTGATCTGTCATTGTCTGCTGGGTTCCCTATGGATCCTCCCTGATATGACTGTGGTGGCTCCTCTCTTGCCAGGATCTCAGCCATCGGCCTATGGTTGGTTGGTAGGGTTAGATGGGCCACTCTCCAAATATTATTGACCAATTAATTTCCCCTGGCCCCTTATGTAGCACCTTCCAGCACTGCATATGCTAGCATCTGGGGGCTGGTTACCATTCTGGATCTTGCAGGGACTCATGGTGTTGTGTGATGACTTTCTGTGGTTTCTTCAGCAATAGGATCTTACCTTTGGCCTGGGGTGGGTATTCAAGAGCTTTGACAGAATCCTGTCTTGTTTTGGGGACCTAGTGGGTTTCTTTGATCAACAGCTCAGTGTGAACAGGAACCAATGACTGTGCCAGGGAGTTCCAGGTCTGATACATTTTTCATGGGGTTAGGCTTTCTCCCATTCCATTCACGGCCCCTTAGAAGGCAATTTGATGAGCACAATGTATCCATTTAACCAAACAACAGCCGTTGCTTTCTCCCTATGACCACCCCAGCCATAAGATTTTGATTAGGTTTTCAATCCCAGGCATGAATTCCCTCCCAGGGAGCAGGCCTCCAATACAGCCAGAGAGCAGTTGGCTATCTCCATAATAGTCATACCACTATTGAACCAGTGGGCACTTCTTGCCTGACTGGCCAGGTATGCATCTTGCAGGATCCAGCACTGCTTTGGCCTAGGTTGGGTATTCAAGAGCTTTGACAGAATTCTGTCTTGTTTTAGAGACTTCGTAGATCTCTCATCAATTGCTCAGTGTGGGTAGGAGCCAATGACTGGGACAGGGAGTTCTAGGTCTCATCCACTTTTCATGGGGTTAGGCTTCCTCCCATCCCATTCCTCTCAGTTTCTTTTTTTTTTTTTTTAAAGTTTTTAAAAAATACATATTTATTTACTGATTTGCAAGCAGAGAGAGACAGAGAAGAGACAGACAGAATAGGCACACCAGGGCCTCTAGCCTCTGCAAATGAACTCCAGATGCATGTGCCTCTTTGGGCATCTGGCCTTACATGGGCACTGGGGAATCAAACCCAGGTTGTTGGGCTTTGCAGGCAAGCACCTTAGCCACTGAGCCATCTCTCCAGCCCCCCTGCCTTAGTCTTTTCTGAATGCTAGGATTTCAGTGTGCACACTGCACCCAGCATTTGACAGTTTTCTGATAAAAGTAAATATACTCCTGTCCTCTGACCAATAAATGCATATTTACTCTCAAGGCCTTTTATTATTCTATAGTTGTGCTTTTCATAATAAACCCAAACAACCCTATGTCTCTCAACAACAGATGGATAAGTAAGAGCATATGCACAGTACTGCAATAAGGGTAAGTTATCTACAGCTCTAATATTGAGGGAAAGCCTAAAAACCATCAGAGACTGAACTCTTTTTTAACTAGGAAATCATTAGTTGCAGAAGGGTTGTATCTGGAGGGCCCTGAAAATTCATCTAGTTATAAAAGTTATGGTTTTTTGTTTTTGTTTTTGTTTTTTTTTTCCGAGGTAGGGTCTCGCTCTAGTCCACGTTGACCTGGAATTCACTATGTAGTCTCAGGGTGGCCTTGAACTCATGGTGATCCTCCTACCTCTGCTTCCTGAGTGCTGGGATTAAAGGCATGCACCACCACGCCCAGCTTCCCCTATTTTTTTAATATATATATATTTATTTATTGTCCATAATAGATTACATTATTTAGTGGGCAAACAATGAGTTGTTCTCCCCAATTCCCCAATGCCCCCCCCCATCCCCAATCAGCTGGATATCCTCCTTCGTGGGCCCTCCAGATCAGACCTTGTGGCAGGGGACCATGGATAGCCTAGTACTCAGCCCAGTTCTCCTGGCCCTAATAGGTTGTTACTCAGGGGTGTCTTGCCTCTGGATATTCTCCCCCACCACGGCTCTCACAATCTTTCCGCCCCCTCTTCTGCTCAGTTCCCTGAGTCATGGTGGGTGAGTATTAAGGCTGCTTTTATGTTGTGAGCTTAGGGGTCGTTGTGTCGAAAATTGTTGGTTTCTGTCACCCCTGGTTTATCCTGTGTTGATTGATTGGCTGTGGCCGTTGGTCCCTTGTTCATCCCATCATTCTCTGCAGGGTTCCATATGGATCCTCCACGATATGACTGCGGTGCTTATCTCTTGCCAGGATCTCAGCTATCTGCCTACGGTTGGATGGTAGGATTAGATGGGCCACAGCTCTCTTGCTGTATCCTGAAAAATACAAACACAATCTCCATTGGAGAGTGAGATCAGTAAAGGTTAATAAATAGACACAATTCTGGATTACCTAGATTCTATTTTTAGTAGCCTCCCCGTCAATCACTCCCGTAGTGCATCTTTTCTTGTGAGCCCAATAGTACGTGATCCGGTGCCTATCGCCCTGAATCATCCAGTCAAGGGCTCCCCCTCACTAAGTGGAATATTTGGCCGAATCTAAAAGCTGTTGATTGTCTCCCCCCAGGCCCAGGTTTCTCCATTGCACGAGTGCTCCTTTCTTGGTTCGCTGTTCTCTCCCAGTAGGAGGTGTGGTCAGCATACTCATGGGCCTATTCTTGATAAATGTTTTTGTTGTTATTTTTGTTTTTCGAGGTAGGGTCTCGCTATAGCCCAGGCTGACCTGGAATTCACTATGTAGTCTCAGGGCGGCCTCGAATTCATGGTGATCCTTCTACCTCTGCCTCCCGAGTGCTGGGATTAAAGGCGTGTGCCACCACGTCCGGCCAAATTTATGCTTTTTAAAAATGGATGCGTATTACATTATTTAAAAACATTTGAGATCTATCCATGTTGGATCTTAGAGATGTTTGTTTACTCATTTTAGTTGTAGTATATGTGAACAGACTACAGTGTATTGGTTTACTTATTGGATTTACTATAGGATTTTGTTTCCCCTTAGCTTTTCTGTTTCAAATAATGTTATAAATACGCACACACGCACACAGACACACATACACACACACACACTCTGCTAGGGCTTTGTGTGTGCAAAGTACATGGCTCTACTGCTGATTATGATTATGTTCCCTAATATCCTTTGCCACAACTTTCTGTAAAAGTATGAGTGTCTCTAGGTAGTGGCATTTCTGTGATCTGTGCTTGCTTATCTTAAGTATCTTGATGTTAAGTGGCAGTGAAGTTCTCCAGGTGACTGTATACTTGTGTATACTTAGCCTATGCTCACTAGGAGTATGGGAGCATTTTCTCTGCTCAATTTTATCAGTTGGTACTGTAAACATTTTTTTGCTAATTTTATGGGTATGAAATAGCATTTCATTGATATTTCTGTATATATCTAATAACTAGTATCTTTGATCTTTCCATATATTATAGGTGTCATATAAATTTCTTCTTGGGTATTTTTATAGTTTTTAATTTTAGGAGGCATCTGTTTTATTGTGTATTTTTATAATAGTTAATGCAACTTTCTTTGATTCTCAAAGTTTGTGTAATTATGAAGATTCTTCCTCAATGCTTTTTAAGTGTTATTAGAATTTGAACTATAATCTGTTTCTATTTGTGTTTGTCAGCTTACTCCTTCCTATTTTACTCATCATGCTACACATCCATCTAGCTCACTTTGTGGGGGAGAGGTTGGTGGCAAAAAAGGGAAAGGAAAATAAGAAATTGGAAAATGAATAGAAATTTGAAAAAAATCTATAAAATAGATAAAAATGTGACAATTTATAAAATTGGAACATCTATGTTCAAAATATTTGGAAATTTGACCCCTGTTGGCTCTCCTTTTTACTAGAGATACATTTTACATTTGTCCTAGAACCAAAGACCAGTTTTATGAAGTATATTCTGTGTGGCAGATGACAGTCATGTAACTTGTTGTTTGTGAGGTCTGCACAGCCCTGTTTTTCTCTGGATTTTTTTTAAAAAACATTTTATTTATTTGCAAGGAAAGAGAGAGAGAGAATGAGAATGAATGAAATTGGGGGGCACCCAGAGCCTGTAGCCACTGCCTAGGAACTCCAGGAGCATCTGGCTTTATGTGGTTACCATGGAATTTAACCAAGTGGTTAGGCTCTGCAGGCAAGAGCCTTAACTGTTGAGCCATCTGTCTCTCCAGCCCTCCTTTGGATTCTTGTTGCTCTTCATGCCCCTAGAACTCCGAGGAAAACTGAATTAACAATTGAATACTTTTGTAGCTGGTGCAGTTGATAGGTGCTTTGATGTTTCTGTGACCTAAGAGAGAACTTTGTAGTTACCCAAATTCACTTGTGATTCTTTGGTGATGGTGTGGGACAAAAGAAGAAACCAAGATGGATTTGTAGGTCTTATCTGTACACCATTTAAATGATTGATTTGGGAGCAGACCATTATCCACCTGGTTGTTAGTTGAGTACAAATCTGAAATGCATTGCAGTAATACAGATTTTGCTCTTCAGTTTACATCTTCAGAGTAAAATTTAAGAAAAGGAACAATATCTTACATTAGGTATAGCTGAAAAAATTTTCACTTTTGAACTGGTTTTGAGAGTGATAGGACACTCAGTGCAATTTGAACGTGTTTTAGTGATGTAATTTTTTTTAAAGTATGGAAAGCTTACTTATTCTCACCCCCCCATTATTTTCAGCTCTATTTACCTCTCTAATTTAAATGCTTTCTAATTTATCTTCTAGCAAGCTATGGTGGTAGCACCAAGAACCTGGAGTTCCTGAGCTATTTTCTGTTGTCACACACTAGGAAATTGGGAGACCTTCCTCAAAGAACATCCTGACCCAGATTTTTATAGCATTCCTTCCTATTGCCTTTGCCTTCTGCCTTAAGTAGGAACAGTTCCAGCATAAGACATGACTCCTGTTCATGGCCATGCTTGGCTTGGCTTGATAAAGGAGTCTGGTAGCATATTCTTGGCATGAATCTTTGGGAGAGAAGTGCCAGCATTAATACAGTTTCACTAGGAATATACTTCCTAGAATAGAAGCAGATTTTTTTTTAGGGTTTGATATCAGTGAAGAAATGAGTCTTAAATCATGGTAAAATTGACCTCAATTTATAGGTTTCAGAATCTTATCTGTGTGAGATCTGAAAAGGCTGTTAAAACAGTATAGTTAGGTCTTTATAAAGAAATTAGTATGAAACTATGGCCATTAATTTGGAAGTGCTAATTTAAAAGTATATCTATATCTAAACTACTCTCCACCAGTTTATAGAAGTCCTGTGTGTGCTCATTATGTATCCTTTGTCCTTTCACATTGTTTTCCTAAACACCTACCACTAATGTTCCTAAATGATGACTAATAATCACAATAATACATTTCAGATTTTCTTTATTGTCTTAAAAATCTTTGCTTTTGTTTATCTTTTGTCTCTTGATAATTTCAGTCCTGCACACTCTCCTCCCTTGGCTTTTTCATTCCGTCCATTTACTGGAGAAACTAGGTCTTTTGTCTGGTAGCATTTTCTGCATTCTGGATTTGACTGCTTTTGCTATATTGTAGCAGGCTTTAACCCCATCCTGCATCCCCACAATTCCCTGTAAAGCTGGTAGTTAGCGATAAAGGCTAATTTGATTTTCTGTCCTTCCTTTTTCTTTCCTCTTACCCTTTTCCTTTCCCTTCCTTAAGATCTTGATGCTATAGCCTTATTGTATTATAGCATGAGAAGTGTGCTGTCTGGTTGACCCTATTTTGCTAAAACTAAGATGGATTTGTAGATCTTATTTGTACACCATTTAAATGATTTTATTTGGGAGCAGACCATCCACCTGCTTGTTAGTTGAGTGCAAATCTGAAATGCATTGCAGTAATAGAGATTTTGCTCTTCAGTTTAGATCTTCAGAGTAAAATTTAAGAAAAAGGAAACAGTATCACACATTAGGTGTTGCCAAAGAAATTTGTACTTTTGAACTTATTTTGAGAGTGATAGGAAACTCAATGCAATTTGGGCATGTGTTATTAATGTGATTTTAAAAAAGTATGGAAAGCTTACTTACTTTCCCCCCATTATTTTCAGCTCCATTTACCTCTTAATTCTCCTTTACCTGGAAGTGAATTGACCAAGGAACCTTTCCGTTGGGATCAGAGACTTTTTGCATTAGTGTTACGGTTGCCTGGCACCATGTCTGTGGAGTCCGAGCAGCTGACAGGTGTGCCTTTAGATGACTCTGCAATCACACCAATGTGTGAAGTGACAGGAGGTAAGCTTTTTTGCTGGTAGTAATTCAGTGACTAAAATAGCTTTTCAGAATGTGTTCAAATGTATATTTAAAAACTTCTGTGTTTTTTTTTTAAAAGTTAACATTAGGAATTGATAGACATATGGTTTTAAAATTGCATTTATTGATGGCACTCTGTTCTGATTTGTATAGTTGTGGTTACCATTGGGTTTCGTGAGGTTATTTATTTTTTTCCATCTAAAGAGCTGGTATTTGTAGTTTTTAACAAATCTGCACAGGTTCGCCAATGATTTAGAAATGCTGTAGCATTAGTCTTTCGTAAGAGAAGCATCTCATTATCCATTTGATGGATATGCCTGTGTGAGGCAAGGAGGCAGGTAGATAGGTTAGAGGCATTAAACAGATGGTGAGGTTTTATAAAACCATCTTACAGATCACTTATTCATCTGATCATCTAGTCTCCATACTAGTGAACAGTAATGAGAATCTTAAGTAGAATACATATGAAGCTCAGATTTTCTCTAATGTGGCTAAAAGGTGGGTTGATTTCATGTAGGAAAGTATGGAGTGCTTGTATATATTAAGCATGTTCCATGTTTTAGGGCTTCATTAATAAAACACATTTTTGTTTTGTTTTCGTGGAGCATGTTCTAAGGCGTTTGATACTAAAAGGTCTGAAGTCTAGAAATCTCCTCTTACTTGTCAGAGGGGTGTCTAACCTACACAGTCGGTGCTCTACACAGACTGTTTTAGCTTACCTATACAAGAGAAAATAGAAGTCCAAATTAATATTTTGGGAACCTTTTTTGTAAAGTTCTGTTATTTTTTTTTTTTTTGAAATCTGAATAAAGGTTGCTATCTAGATAGGCATGGTAATAGAAAAGTAAGCAAATTGTTACTCACGTTATTCCATGCAATGCCTTCATGGTTGTGTTTGCAGAAGGTGAGGAATAAAGGTACACGTGTGTGTTTTTTGTCAGTGACAGCCTGTCATTGAAATTTGGAAATTCACTATTAGCGATTTTTCTGTACATGTATAATATTGTTCATTACTAGTTCTAATGATTTCTGTGTTAAGTTCTACATTTGTATTCATAAAATTTTAGTATTCCATGTAATACCTTCACAGTTCTGTTTACAGGAGGTGAACAATAAAGGGATATGTATGTATTTTTTTGTTAGTGACAGCCTGTCATTGAAATTTAGAAATCACTATTAACTATTTTTCTGTACATGCATAATGTTGTTACTAGTTCTAACAGTTTCTGTGTTAAGTTCCACATTTATATTCACAAAATTTTAGCATTTAGCTCTGCTTTGTTTTGTTTCTTAAATGAAGGGTTTACTTAACCATTACAAAGGGCTTGGGGGATGATTTAGACATTTTCTCATTGGAAGTTTCTTTTAAAAATATTTATTCATTTGCAAGCAGAGAGAGAGAGAGTGTGCGCGCGAGAGAGAGCGAGACAAAGAAAAGATAGAAAGAGAGAATGGGTGCACCAGGGCCTCCGGCTGCTGCAAATGAATTCCAGATGCACGTGCCACTTTGTGCATCTGCCTTTATTATGGGTTCTGGGGAATCAAACCGGGATCCTTGGCTTTGCAAGTAAGCACTTTAACACCGAGCCATCTCTCTGGCCCTCATTGCAAGTTTATGGTTAATTATTTAGTTTGAGCTTAGAAGAACGATGAGTTAGGGAACTGGGTGTCCTTTTGTCCTACAGGCTCAGAAACATTCAGAATGGAGTGGTTCAAGCAGACGAGTCTGAACAGTACAAGTATAGGATGCCATGTCAAAGTTGGTATCCTTACCTTTGAGGAATACTATGTTTAAATTATTGTGCTTGTTTGAAAGAAATATTTCCAGAGGAGAAGATTCCAAAGTCACCCTTGATAATTCAATGACAGAAAACTTAGTCAAGAAAGTTTTCCCCTACATAAACTTCTTGGATCCTTCTTGATACAGTTTTGGATATCCGTGTGTGTGTGTGTGTGTGTGTGTGTGTGTGTGTGTGTGTGTGTGTGTGTGTGTGTGTGTGTGTGCTTGTTAGCAATAATGGGAAGAGATATAAATACCACTAACACTTTCATGTGCCTGAATAACTTATTTTTAATTGAAAATAATGTTCACTAAAGGAAGTTTTAGCAATTGAGTACCAGTTTTGGAGATTTAAGCACCTGAAAAAGCTAATGTCCATTAGTATTTTACTGGTCAAACATGTAATCACTACAAGTATGCTTTTAAAATTGTACAGTTGTCATTATGAAAACTTTCATTGTTGCTTTCATCAGGTAGTTAATGTGTGCCCACACTATGCCACACATCAGGATCATCAGAACGCTTGTATGCTTGGACTGGGCAACAAGAATAATTGTGCAAAATAAGTAAATATTTTAGAGATTGCTACCTACTATAAGAGGGGAAATTTAACTTGGTAGAAACTTACTTTTAGGTAAAAGTTTTCTTTACATAAAAAGCGGCAGGGGGGGGGCATGCTGTAATATTTAGGAGCAACAGGGAGGCTGATGTATCTGGACCTTACATTGGGAGAAGGAGCAAGTAACTGCTAGGTAGAGATAAATACTGACTGTGCCTTTTAGGCCATAGTAATTATTTTTTTCATAATTATTTTATTTTACAAGTGTAGAGTCCTTTTGGAGAGGTTTTTTTATAGTGTGTGTTATTGGGTTTCTGTTTGGGTATGGTGTGTTTGTACAGTTTGTGTGTGGGGGTGTTTGTGTGTAGAGTGTCTGTGTATGGGTGTGTGTGTGTGTGTGGAGGCAGAGGAGAATGTGTCGTGTCCTGCTTTATCGCTCCTTTGTATGTTTCCTGGCGGAGAATCTCAATGAACCCGGGTCCATACTTCCTGTTTCAGTCAGATTGGCTGATAGTTGGCCTTAGTGGTTCTCCTGCCTCCTCCACTCTCCAAGAGACTGGGGTTACAGGGTGCACAGCCACACCCAACTAAGGAGCAAACTCAGGCCCTAATGCTTGTGCAGCAAGCTGTTACCTGCTGAGCTGTTTCCCCAGTCCCTGGATTTCTAGTTTTTAACCATCATTCCAGCCTGCCAGTGAAAATCATTTGTAGAGAATGAAAGCAGCAAGACCAGTAGGTACGAAAGCACTTTGGTCTTGAGTACTGGATTTAGTCTGATGCAGCAGAGAAACAAGGAAGGAACCAAGCATGGTGCCGGGTGGTTCATTTGGCTCAAACACTAGAGGTGACTTGTGCTTTGAATTCACTTGTGTACATCAAGGAGAGGCAAGTTTAGAGGAGGTGCTTGGATGATAGCAAACTTAAAATTACCTAACCTACATGCTAGTGAAAATAGCAAAGATAAAGGCATTTTATAAGAATGACTTACAGTTTTTCTAAGTTAGGCCTTAAGGAAGCAAGCATTTTAGTTTTATAATACCCTGGTTTGAATCTCTGTACCACTGTACTAACAGGTTAAGATGGTTAGCCTCTCTCTGCCTTAGTTTGTGTCTCATTTGTAAAATGGAGAAAATAAATAATTATACCTGTGTGTGTGCTGAAGATGGAATCCAAGGCCAGTGTTCTACCACTCTGCTTCAGGGTTAGATGAATTAATATGATTAAAAATGGTCAGAAGAAGGCCAGAGAGGTGGTTCTCACGATTCAGGCTGGATACCTGAGTGTGACTGTCAGACCACACATAAAAAGCCGGGGAGGCTGTGGCGGATTTCCGTAATCCTAGCATGCTGACGTAGATGGGGCAAGCCCAGCAGAGAGCAAGAATCCAGGAGACCTTACATGAGGTGGACAGGTGGGGACCTTCATGCACGCACCTGCACTCACACGTGAGCACCGACCTGCACACATAAATGTTTAGAAATGGCTGGAGTAGTGCCAGCCATATCGATACCCAAAGCTTGGTAGGTATTTAATGATGGTGATTTTCACTGTATACAGGTAAGTTGTTGATGCTGACTTTGAATCACTCCCACCTAAAAATGTTCTTTTTCTATTCTGAGTAGCCCTTACAAATCACATTAAGTATTAGTTGATAAGGATAATTAGATTTGTCAAATACAATGGAGCTTATATTTTAAAACAATTGAATTTATGTAAGAGGAGAACTTTGTACTAAGCTTATCACAAATAACTTTTCAAAGTGTTTGAGTATTAGGTTTTAGCTGTCAGGTTTTTAGTGTTGATCGAGATTAACACTGTATAATAGAAGTACGTAATTATTAAATGTCATAGTAGTCATATTAATAAAACAATCCATTGAAATCGATGCTAATGGAATTTAGTTGTATTTAAGTCAATATGTCCAAAATAACTGTTTCAGCATGAAATTGGTACAAACTACTAATGAAATATTTTTATATTAAGTTAATTAATTAAAAATTAAGCATATAGTTTATACTTATGCATCTCAAGTGAAGTACCCATGTTGAGGTTGCAGTAATCATATGTGACTTATAACAAAGGTCTAGTTATTTTTGTTGAAGGTCCCTATTAAAACCAGATGTGGTAATGTATACCTGTAATCCAGCATTTAGGAGGTGAAGGCAGCCTAAGCTGTACAGCAAGACCCTGTCAGTCCACAAGAAAAAGAAAGAAAAAAAATCTCTTCAAAAATTTTTGCTAGTTTCTCTCTCTCTCTCTTTTGTGTATATGTGTGGTGTGTGTGAGCATGCTTGTGTCTGAGAGTGAGCATGCATATGTATGTGAGTGTATATGGAGGTCAATAGCTGGTATCTTTGTCAGTTGTTTCCCATCTTATTTATTTATTTATTTATTTATTTATTTATTTATTTATTTATTTATTTATT
>PVHP010004136.1:0-51890 GCA_004024765.1 Zapus hudsonius | reverse complement strand
GCCCTCGCAGAGCTGGGCTCCATGCCCAGGCTCCTGCCTCTTCCCTCACAGAGCTGGGCTCCATGCCCAGGCTCCTGTCTCTGCCTCCACAGAGCTGGGCTCCATGCCCAGGCTCCTGTCTCTGCCTCCACAGAGCTGGGCTCCATGCATAGGCTCCTGCCTCTGCCCTCACAGAGCTGGACTTCATGCCCAGGCTCCTGTCTCTGCCCTCACAGAGCTGGGCTCCATGCCCAGGCTCCTGTCTCTGCCTCCACAGAGCTGGGCTCCATGCATAGGCTCCTATCTCTGCCTCCACAGAGCTGGGCTCCATGCCCAGGCTCCTGCCTCTGCCCTCACAGAGCTGGGCTCCATGCCCAGGCTCCTGCCTCTGCCCTCACAGAGCTGGGCTCCATGCCCAGGCTCCTGTCTGACTCTGCAGAGCTGGGCTCCATGCACAGGCTCCTGTGCCCAGCTTTTTGATTAGGCTCTGGGGGTTCATACTTGCGTAACAAGCACCCTCTCTGATATTTAAAAATACTTATATTGTAATGCTGTGAATAAATGTTCTATATTAAAATATTCAAAAAGCTGATTTAGGTAATTCTTAAATATATAAGCAAATGAAATTTAGAAAAATAATACGCTACCAATATGTTAAAAGGGAAATACTTAACTTTCAGCAGACAGATAATTTTTATCTTCCATGTGCTTAGCCCAAGTCTTAGGGACAACACTTTTGTTAATTAAGCCAGAATAAGATTTTAGGAGAATTATTATCATTAGATGTGGCGTGTATATGTCTGTTAAAGGTAATTATATTGGATAACAGAGATATGGATGTGCATTTTTTGTTTAGTCCAGTGTTTTCCTATTCATTTGACTTACAGTTAGAAAAATGTACATATTTTTACAAAATAGGATTTTTGGTTTGTTAGTAATAAATATTTATTTAGTCTTCCTTAAGATTGTGAAATATAAACCTTTACCATTGAATTTGTTAGTGTTGTCAGAAATTCAGCTATAGTTTGTATGGAATGTAGGAGTTCTTAAAACTAACTAGTTTACTTCATTCTTTTTGTTTTCTTTAAATCTTAGGCCGCTCATACTCTGTCTGTTCTCCAAGAATGCTTAATCAGTGTCTGGAGTCGTTGGTGCAGAAAGTACAAAGTGGGGTGGTAATCAACTTTGAGAAAGCAGGACCAGATCCTTCTCCTATAGAAGGTATTATCGTATTTGTATTGTAGACATTCTAAACTCACTTTATTTCATCAACTCTTTAACCAGAGCTGAAAAAGTACCCTGTATATAAATTGGCCTTAAGATGAATAAGGCCAAGTTGTCGACATGACAGAGCTGCTGTTTGGTGATGAAGGGAAGATGCCTTTGTATAGTAATGACAGTTGACAGCTTGAAGTTTTAGCCAGGACTGCCTTTCTAAGCATTTTTTAGATTAGCGCACTCATATTTCCTTTTTGTTAGTGTAGCGTTGCCTCTCTCCAGTATATTTGCTTTTCCCTTGCCCTGTATTTCTCAGGGTTTTGACCCTAGGTGTGTATTTAATTCCTTAGCTACTAATGTTCCGAGGATCAAAGTAATCAGGACATAACAGCTTGTGTGGACCCCAAAATGAGGAACCCATGGGCTTATTTCTGGCCATTGAACTTATTTCTTTTCTGAGTCTATTCTCAGCTATTTACAGTAGCCAGTATCATACTAATCCATGGATGATTTATAGTCCTGTCAGAATTAGAAAGTCATCAGGTGACTCTTGGCAGAGGGAATCTGCTTGAGAGAAGAGAAACTCAGAGATGAAAAAACGGTACCTCAAAGATATTATAGACAAAATCAAGACAAAGACAAGGCTGTATTATTTTATCTGATAGTAAGAAAACAAATTTAAAAGGTTGTTAGAAGGTATTTATTTTAAAATTATTTTAATGCTTGGTTTAGACTTAGATACCGCCTAAATGTTTATTAAATTGTTGGAGAGAGATTTCCATTTTGCTAGAATTTTTTACATTTGAAGGTAAGTGCTTTGGATCTGGAGAGATGCATATCAGCTATTGTGCTGTTTTGTTTCCCTTTTCTTTTTCTAGTTACATTGACTTCTAAGATTGTGTGTGTGTGTTTTGTGTGGTACTGGGGATCAAACTAAGGGCACTGTGCATGCTAGGTAAGTGCTATAGCCCCAGTTTAAGAACTACTTAACTAGCATTTCAGTGCTTACTGTGTATCTGGCATGTTTTTGACGCTGAGGATATAAGCACGATGAAGGCAAACTGGGCGCTTGCCCTTATATTTGGGCAGAGAAAACATTAACATTTCCTTCATTACAGATACTGACCATTAAGTATGTGTTTCATGTTCTAATTGGTGTTTTGGTGAATTCATAGTTGGAATTTATAGACTAGTGAGTTATAGTCTGGTTTAAATGTTAGGTAATTATAGTATTCTTCCATTTAAGAAAAAGAAGGTAAGTCTAAAAATGAATAAGAATTAGGACATTTTTATTAAGGTAGGTAATTATATATGATTTATTTTTTCTCAAACATATTGATATATGTTTTCTTTGTCTCAATTTCTTTCTTATAGATGGACAACCAGATATATCAAGACCTTTTGGATCTCAGCCTTGGCATAGCTGTCACAAGCTTATATATGTCAGACCAAATCCTAAAACGGGAGTTCCTATAGGCCATTGGCCTGTTCCAGAATCTTTTTGGCCAGATCAGAATTCTCCAACACTTGTAAGTACCAGAAAGAACATGACTATGTTGCAATAACTATTTAGTACCTTTTTGTGTTAATTTTTTTTTGTTTGTTTCATTTGGTTTGTTTTTGAGACAAAGTCTCACTATGTAGCATAGGCTAATCTTAAACTCAATCAGCACGGGCTGGCCCCAAATTTGCAGTGATTTTTTTTTTTAAGTGCGATTGTCCATTGCAGCGGTGACTCATTTGTAGAAACTAGACATATGCTTAAAGTGCTGTGGTAAGCTGTGGCTTTAGTATAGAATGAAGCAATAGAAAAGAGGGCATTGATTTCTGTTAGAATCTAATTATTATGTCTATATTTTTATTACTGGCATCTGGATATTAATCATAAAGGTTAGATGCAATTTGAAATGTCAGTGAAGTCTTCGAATGCTTTGACAGTTTGCCTGCAGTCTTTCAGGTCCTTGTCTTAGAAACGAGTGTTACAGTGCTCAGGCTGCGTTATGGAAGTTTAAGTTAGAAAAGGTTTCCTGGTCTTGTTTACATGAATTATTTTTAGGAACAGCAAGGCTTGTTGAATGATCATGGCACATTATCAGTGTTCATTATGTAGTTCTTTATGGTAAGATAAATTTATACAAGATAATAGCTATTCAGTCTTGTTAGTATGCTGGTTTTTTGTTTTGTTTTTTCAAACTTTCCCCCCTATTAGCTGAAGACATTGATATACTGGGGTGGGGGATTCATGACAGCATGTCTCTTTGACATTATTCCTTTAAGATGAATTTTATTTAAAAGATTATTATATAGCCATCATGAATTAAACTGGACTTTTCTTAATACTTTTTCTATTGTTAAGCTATATCAGCTTTTCAGGATAAATTTTACCTTAAGTATATACATGATCTATAAGTTTAGGTATATTAATGAAAAAGCTTATTGACTAGGAATGTAATGAAGTGGTATGTGGTACTAAAGTTTGGTAGATTTCATTGAGGTACACAATAGATAATGTGATGCTTGCCCTCTTGACCGGCACTGGTCTTTAGGCAGATTAGACATGTACACAGCATAAAGTACTGGGTGCCAACTGTAAGAGTGGGAGGCATAGGCAGAGGAGGTGGAACCTCACTACCTGCTATGTGTCTGGGGAATAGATAGGGAAGGGAAGTTAGGGGAGTTTGCTAGAGGTTGGCTACATGACAACTCACTGGAAATTTAGTTTTAAAAAAAGTGAATAAAGCAGTTAGGATTGTTATGAAACATGGTGACCAACTGGAGCAACTGCATGTAGTCAGCGTGGCTGGAACACAGAATGCTTGTGTGACATGGAGGAAAGGTGGTTAGGACTAACCAGTCACTTAGTATCTGCATAGATGACACCAAGAGTCTGAAAACACTACTGGGGATCAGTGTCCACCATGTAAGCACAGTGGCCTGAGTTTGATCCCGGATCCCCAGGCAAAAAGTCGGGTGTGCATATACCGGGTAATCACCAGGGCCCAGTGGTCAGTCAGTCTGACCAAAAGTGACATGAGATTGTTGGAAGAAATCAGAATGGAAGAGCCATAGGAAAGACACTCAGTCTTCTCCTGGCCTCTGCATACATGCACATCTACACACACACATACATAATACACATACCACACATCAAAAATACTCATTTTTTAAAAATCTGGAATTCATTTTTAGGTGATTGCTTGTACTGAATAATTTTAAGATAGGGAACTTAATCACATTTATATTTCTTAGTAAAGGAATGGGTTAACTAGTTAGGGAAACTAGTATATGTGCTAGTCTAGTCTGAGAAATGATGAAGACTTGATTTTAAGAAGTAGAAAATAGAGTTGTTTCTAAAGAAAGAGTTGGGAATTTAGTATTGGCAGAAGGCAGCAACTGTTTTTTTCCGTGTTCTAGTGAGTGCCTCAGAATCACAATACTGTGAACTGGAGAGATGGCTCAGCCTTTTAAGGCACTTGCTTGCAAAGCAGATGACCTGGATTCCACATCCCAGTACCCAAGGGTACATGAATATGGAGATCTTTTGTAATTGCAGGAGGTCCTGATACTTGCCTGCACACACATTCTCCTCCCCCCCTCAAAAAGATAATGTGTGTGTGTACACACACACACACACACACACACACACACACACACACACACACACACACACACATACATATACACACACATACATATACACATACACAAAATAATCGCAGGTCTTTGTGACAGTTATAGTGAAGAATGAAAAGGAAATACAAGAGTTCATAGCTCGATTATTAGAGCAGGTTTTGTGGTTTGGAGAGAAATTTGACATACTGTATCTAGGGATGTGTGAAACATTGAGGTTATAGACAGTTATGAGATCGATGGGTCCAACAAGATAGATTCAGAAGCCACCAGGATACAGGTAGTACTGAGGCCTAGAAACCTTTATAACTATGAAATCTCAAATTCCTTATAGCTCATATTTCATCACAATTGGTGAGTTTTTTTCAGAATGGAACTATTAATAGATAAATAGGAGAGTACTTTTTGTTTGTTTTATTTTTGGTTTTTCAAGGTAGGCTGACCTGGAATTCACTATGGAGTCTCAGGGTGGCCATGAACTTGCAGTAATCCTCCTACCTCTGCCCGGCAAGAGAATACTTTTTTTAAAAAGTATTTTAGTTTGTGTACATCTCCAAAATAGGATATATATACCACAGATAACCAGAGGAAATCAGTAGGGAGGAAGGAAGGAAACAACTTTATTAAAAAAATAATAAAAATAAGGTAATTACAAATATCACTTAAACTAGCTATGCTTAGTAATATTATTAACTGCATAAATTCAAGTCAGAGTTTATTAGCAAATATGTTAAAAATAAGTTGTTTGATGGAAATGAAATAGGTAATTTATCTAGAAAATGTTTACCAATGTATTTTAAAAGTATTGCACAACCAAATTTTTCACCCAAACAATTCAATAATTCTGAGGACAGTGCAAAACAATTATAAACTCATGTAACTAAAATGGATACAGATAGAAAATTTTACATCCAATCAATTTAGGAAGATTTTCTTTTTGTTTTAAATAGGACATAATTCAATATTACTATATCATTCTTAAATATAATGGTAAAGGACTGTTTGTATTTTATTTTAAATATAAGCTCCGCTAATAATACTATATGCTTTTATCCTAAGAAACTTTCATATTTTCCATTTTTATTAATATCAAGTTTAATTTTCTTCTATGTATGAATTCATGTTGAAAGTACAGATATGAAAAATTTTTTATTATGTGTGTATATATATATAATGTATACTTTATAACTTATAAAATATGTATCTGAATATTACATATTCAAAAAGGGCTGAAGGAATGTGGTTGGTGATTGTCCTATACAAGTAATTGAATTACTACAAATGAGGACTAAGGTTTCTTACATTTATTTCTTTTTTTAAATATATATATATATATATATATATATATATATATATATATTTACTTGAGAGTGACGAAGAAAGAGGCAGATAGTGAGAAAGAGAGTGAGTGGGTGCACCAGGGCGTCTAGCCACTGCAAACAAACACCAGATACAGTCACCACTTTGAAGCTGGGCAGTCAAACTTTGCAAGGAAGTACCTCTAACTTCTGAGTCATCTTTCCAGCCCCATTTCTTATATGGAAAAACTAATAATTGTCAGTTACAAAATTTTGAATTTTACAATAACTTTAACGATAACTTAAGATAAATTTTATTTTAGTCTTTTGCATTTTATGGATTTTGATGTTTGTAAATATAGTTTAAGCATTATATTTTCTTTCAGCCTAATGATACTTTTAGTAAATTAAACTCACAAAATTTGAGGAACTAAGTTTGATAAAGACATTTAAACTGAGTTTGTTTCTGGTATTTTATACAAATAGTAATAAGATGTTCCCCCTCTAGCCTCCTCGTACATCTCATCCTGTAGTGAAGTTTTCCTGTACAGACTGTGAACCAATGGTCATTGACAAACTGCCTTTTGACAAATATGAGTTGGAGCCTTCACCACTGACTCAATTTATCCTGGAAAGGAAATCTCCTCAAACATGTTGGCAGGTGAGCTAAAAAACTATAATGAATAATAAATGTAGGTGAGATGCTTGTTGAAAAAGCTAAATTTAAAAAAAATATTTATTCATTTTCAAGGAGAGAGAGAGAGAGAGAGCGCGCACAAGCACCAGGGCCACCCCTTGTGGGTCTGGCTTATGTGGGTCCTGGGGAATTGAACCCTGGGCCTTAGGCACTCGAGGCAACTGCCTTAACCGCTGAGCCATCTCTCCAGCCCAGGAAAAAAAAAAGCTAAATTGAATCATTGGTTTGCAGAACATGCTTTGAAAGTCATCAACTCTAAACTTCATCACCCTTTTACAGGTGTATGTGAGCAATAGTGCAAAGTATAATGAACTTGGTCACCCCTTTGGATACCTGAAAGCCAGCACAGCACTGAACTGTGTCAACTTATTTGTGATGCCTTACAACTATCCAGTTCTCCTCCCTCTCTTAGGTAAGCCATTCCTGTTATGGTCTCTGTTGTTTAGCACATAGAAAATTCTCTTAAGGAAAAACTTGGGTACTGTCTCTGAAAGTTAAAATGTTTTCAATATTTTAAAGTATTAAGCATATTTAAGGATATTTTAAAAAATAATCTATTGGCAAGCAAAGAGAATTGTGTGTGTGTTTGGGTGTGTCAGGGGTTCTTGCCACTGAAAACGAACTCCAGATGCATGCATCAGTTTCTTTGCATCTGGTTTATGTGATTACTGGGGAATTGAACTTCGTAGTTAGGCCTTAACCATGAGCCATCTCCCCAGCCCTAAGGACATTTTTGTAACAACCTGTTTGTGGTTGTGATAAATTAAGTCAGTGGTGAAATCCCCTTTAGTATGAAAATAGACATTAAAAAATTAAATATTAAGCCGGGCGTGGTGGCGCACGCCTTTAATCCCAGCACTTGGGAGGCAGAGGTAGGAGGATTGCTGTGAGTTCAAGGCCACCCTGAGACTACATAGTGAATTCCAGGTCAGCCTGGACTAGAGTGAGACCCTACCTCGAAAAACCAAAAAAAAAAAAAAAAAAAAAAAAATTAAATATTTTGATGTTTCTATAAGTAAAATTTCTTACATAATGTGAATTTCTAATGTAGGCTTTCTACTTGATGCCTGATACATAAAGCATGCTTCAGTCATGGGATCTGAGTTTGTGTTCTAAGAATTTATCTTAACTTCCATTTGGAATTTTGTTTGTTTTGTTTTCATTCTAACCTAGCTGACTTGAAATTCACTGTGTAGTCTTGGGGTGACCTCGAACTCATGGCAATCCTCTTACCTCTGACTCCCAAGTGTTGTGATTAAAAGTGTGTGCCACCATGCCTGGCTTAGAAAATAAATTTTTTTTACACTATATCAATAATGAATTTATAAACTTATCTCTAAGAGAATAACTAAAACAGAAGTAGGTATAATGGACTGAAATATATGGCCAACTCACACCCTTTAATTTATTAGTTATGTTTTTATATGATGTGTGGAGTTTCTTTTTTCTTTTCAAAAACAGATGTGCAAGAAAATCATATCTAATGGCCTGTGAATAATAATGCCATTAGCACATAAGAGAAATGAACCAAGGTTTTACTACTAGAGTTCTCAGGAACTGCTATTCATAAAGTGAAGTTTTAGTAACCAGCCACCACTGGGTTGATTTCCTATTGAAATAAAACTGGCAATAGGTCAGGAAAATATTTTTTTAAGCAAAGGAATTTGTTCTAATATTATGCGAAAGCCTACAGTTACTATAAAGTACTGAAAAAATTAATTCTCTCTATATAACTCATTAGATTTAAAAGTTGTATTCAAAGTATTAGTAGGTTTATTTTTAATTAAAAAATAATTTAGGGCAGGGTGTGATGACATATCCCTTTAATCCCAGCACTCGGGAGGCAGAGGCAGGAGGATCACTGTGAGTTCAAGGTCACCCTGAGGCTGCCAGGTCAGCCTTGGCTAGAGTGAGAACCCTACCTCAAAAAACAACAACAAAAAAAACCCACAAAAAAAAAAATAATAATTGAGGGTCTGAAGGGTGATGGCTCAGCAGTTAATGCACTTACCCACAAAGCCTAACAACCTGGGTTCGATTTCCCCAGTACCCATGTAAAGCCAGATGCACAAAGTGGCACATGTGTCTGTAGTTCATTGCTCATTCTTACTGTCTCTCTTTATCTCTGTTTGCAAATAAATAAAAAATTTTAAAAAATTAATAGATTGATTTCCCTCTTCAAATCTGTTTTGTGTTTGGGTCATAAGATTTTTCCTTATTATTTTTTTAAAATAATGTATTTATTTGCAAGGAGAGAGAACATGAGCTAGCACGCATGGGCATGCCAGGGCTGCCTATCACTGCAAACGAATTCCAGGTGCTTGTGCCACCCTTTGCGTCTGGCTTTTCGTGGGCACTTTGGAATCAAACCCTGGGCCTTAAGGCTTTGCAAGCAAGCACCTGTAACTGCTGAGCCATCTCTCCAGCCCCTCTTCCTTTTTTTTTAGACTTATAAATTGGCATCTCTTCACTTGTAGAATGGTATTACAGAAAATACTAAAACTTAAAATTTTAGTGCTTTTAATTTTGTCAAAGACTTATGTTTCTGTCTCACAAATAACAAAGCATACTTCAAAGAGGAACTTTGACTATTTTTATGTGTGAAAACAATGTGTGATGGTACTTTTTTTAAAACTATTTCTAGATGACTTGTTTAAAGTTCATAAAGCAAAACCAACACTGAAATGGAGACAGTCATTTGAAAGTTATTTGAAGACAATGCCTCCCTACTATCTTGGGGTAAGAATATCATTGTTAAAGTAGAACATTCATCCTTATTTTTTATCAGGTGTTATAAACATTTATTTATTGCTGTTGTAAGTTAGCGGTGCAAAAATTGAGTGTACCACTTCTATCCAGTGTGTGCATAATACCTAGGTCCAGTGATTTACAGAGTAATGATGACCCTAAGAACATCTGCATGCTCTAATGTTAGGCATGGCTCTAACTATCTGTGTTAATAGTACTGTGTAATTGGTATAGTCATTCATCCTAAGAAGCAGAAACAATTTTTTTTGTTCCTATTGTATGGATGAGGAAGGAAACTTACTGAAAAGAAATGATTTGACCAAAGTTGCATAAAGTCTGTGGGCTGAGAGGTTCTAGAATTCAGCCTGCCTTTAGAATTAGCTTTGAAAAGCATGATTGTTGGGCAGGAGAGATGGCTCAGCAGTTACATGTGTTTCCTGTGCAAGTATGAGGTCCTAGAGGAGCCTGAGACCATACTCCAGACTCCTATTAACCAGCTGGTCATGGTCATGCAGGCCTGGAAAGGGAGCTTGCAGAAAAAACATCAGTCTCGAGTGACTCAGCTCAAGCAAAAGTGGCAGGAGAGCCATGGAGGGGGGACACCCACCTCTCAGCTCCAGCCACACAGGACAGTGCATGGGGTGTTGCAAGGACACAGTCACATGCACATGCACACATGCACAAGCAAGGACAAGAAAAAGTCGCTGCTGAAATTTCAAGGGTGAAAAATAGCTTTTACCTTATATTCTAAGTTTTTAGAAATACCTCTTTAGGTGAATAAGTATACACCACCATATATTTTTAGAAACTTGATTACATCAAAAGTAGCAGAACATAGTAGGTTAAAACTATTAACATAGATTTTATTAAATATATTCTTTTTTAGTTTGTGAAGTTCTTAGCAAAACGACCTAAATAAGATCACTTTTAAGTATTACTTCTGCTTTTCCCTCCCACCCCTATAATAGCCATGGGGTTGAATGTCATAATTACTTGCTTTTATGGTTGTAAGAGTTAAGTTGTATTGAAAGTCTAGCACAGGATACCTGTCACCTTAGAGAGTGACAAGAAGCACTTTGAACAGGAATTAGTACATATATTGAATTGCTTCTATTCCCTAGCAAGCCTAGGACTTAGCCAGAGCTCCTGGGTACTGAATATCCCAGCGAGTGACACAGGTGACACTGGTGGTTATGCACTTTCCAGCATGTCAGGAGTTCTCATCTTCTTTCTTGTTGTTCACATGTATATGCCAGGCACGTCTGCTAGCGTTTGCTACATGAAGTGGTCCCCGCTTAGTCACTCCTTAGTATTGAACATTTGTACTATCCTGCATCTTTTGTATATCTTAGAACCTTTATTCCTTCTGCTTACCTTTTTCTTCAGAGCTTGTTGGTTGTTCAGTCCGGCTAATAAGAATGATAGGATTAGCACCTGTTGACTACTCACTGGGTGCCAGATGCTTTCAAAAGTACTTTGCATGTATTATTAACTCATGTAATCCCATGACAACCCTATATAAGGGTAGGTACTAGCATTATCCTCGTTTTGTAAGTAAAAACCAAATCACATAGCTAGTGAGTGACCTGTAACCCAGCCAGTTGTCTAAGGTAGAAGTCTTGAATGTCCTTTCCACTTACTCTCTAGGTTCCTTCAGGTCATCCTCTACAACATGTCTCCCACCAATTCCCGAGTGCTACTAAACAGTTGAAGGCTTGACCGTTCTTGCTTTGGAGGACATTATTATGGCCTCTAATTCATTTAACAGTTTTAAACTGCTTTTCATGACACTGGTAAACATTTTACTACAATACAACCACGAGGTTATTATGTCCTTTTTGAGGAAAAGAAAGAAATTTGGGGTAGGAAGTTTTCAAAATAGTGACTATATGAAGCCATCATTTTTTTTACAAGCTTAATATTGAATATTTTTTCTCTTTTCCATAGCCTCTGAAGAAAGCTGTTAGAATGATGGGAGCACCTAACCTGATAGCAGACAGTATGGAGTATGGACTCAGCTACAGTGTCATTTCATACCTCAAAAAATTGAGTCAGCAGGTAATGTGAGAAAGGAGAAGTGATCGGTGTTAGCTAAGATGGGTAGTGTGCTTAAAACTGAGTTCTTATTGATTCTTTTCTTTATTTTTACAGTATTAGTTATCAACCCCAGGGCCTCACACATGCTAAGCTAGCATTCTACCACTGAATTTACAACCCCAACCAACCCTTTTGTACTTTTATTTTGAGACAAGTTCTCAATAAGTTGTCCAGATTGGCCTGGACTTGTTGGTTCTTCTGCCTCAGTCCTCTGAGGAGTTAGGATTTCAGGTGCATGCCACCCCTGCTGACAGATTAAAAGGTAGTTCTTGCTAGTATTAGAATTCTATTATATTAATACCATATGTATTATTTATTAACATGATTCTATCAAACTCAAGGCTATATTTTGAAATGTTAATTTTAAAGTTACCATTTATAAAGATGACTAGAGAGCTGTTTTCCATAGAAAAAATACAGTTTATTTTGCTTGTGTTTTAAAAACTACAGATTTTTCTTTCGAATTTAAGTTTCTTTTGAAAAGTTTAGAAGGTTGGAGTTTTGTCATTCTGGCTATAAGTCATCAAGCAGCACACAGTTTTTTTCCCACCCAAATTATGAATGTCTTATGCAATACATTATCTATTGCTTCAGACATCTCTATCTTGACTTGTAGTCACATCCAGTTTGGGAGGAATTGGAAGATTGCTCTGTACTTCCCGTCACAAGCCGCATCCCTGTTTGCCTCCCTGGGACTGTGTAGCAGTATGCTAGCAAGAACTTCTTCAAGCATACCTACATGATGAGATTTCTTTTTTCTCATTTCTTATCACTGCTAAATTGGCAGTATATTTTCTTCTATGGAACATGTATTTTTTTATGGAACATGGTTTAAGTATAATGGGCATTACTAAATAAAATAAGTGAAGGGTATACCTGCTGCTATAAATGTTTAAAGTTGTAATGATTTTAAATAATAAAACATTGTTTAAACTGTTTAGTTTACTTACTACTTGACATACTATGCTTACCTGAGATTTTAATTCTTGAAAAAAATTAATAATTTACAGAAGAGCATACTCACTGTTACCTGATTTTTATATCAAGACAACTCTTGTTTGTTTTTACTTTAGGCCAAAATTGAATCTGATAGAGTCATCGGATCCGTAGGCAAAAAAGTCGTACAGGAAACAGGAATCAAAGTCCGAAGCCGATCACATGGTTTATCAATGGCATACAGGAAAGATTTTCAACAACTGCTCCAGGGAATCTCTGAGGACATTCCTCATAGACTGCTAGACCTTAATATGAAGGAATACACTGGCTTCCAAGTTGCTTTACTAAATAAGGTAACTGTCAATGTAACACTGCTTTAGTTCTCCTCTAGCCTGTTACTAAATAAATCAAATTTTCTGTGACTAACGTTCAGTTTGTCCAGACTAGAAAAGACAAAATGATGGTTATTACACTATTATTGAATCATTAAGCTTTAGAGCGAACAAAAATTACACTGGTGTGTGAATGAATGGGTGGATTGATGAATAATGAACACATTTGTTATATAGATGAGAAAACAGGCTTATTGCCTAAAGTTTACATAGCTGATACAGTTCACTTGTACTGAGAATCTTAAAATGCTATATGAATGCTCATTATTAAAACTATTTTCATTCCAGCAGCCCTTTTGTAGAAATAGGCAAGCTGCTTCTAAGCCTTATATAGAAATGGTTCTGGAATAGCAGAAGCAATTTTAGAAAAGAATCAGTTGGAGGGTCTAACCCACCTGATCTTAGCACTCTGACGCTTCAGTGGTATTGTGTGGAGAGCCAAATAATCAAGATTATGAACATTCATAAAGGGTCCTGGAACACTTGAATATCTATATGCAAAATAATGAGTTTGACCCTTAGCTCACATAATTTGAAGTGATTGTGGTCATAAATGTGAGAGTTCAACTATAAACTTATAGAAACAAATAGAAAATCTTTATATGACAGCACAAAAAACACCCCCAAAATGTTGAAAAACTGAATTCTGTTTAGAATTAAAATATTTCGCTCTTTATTAACAGGCCAGATGGAGGCCATGGCTTGATGGTATATTGATTGCCTAGGATATAAGAAGTCCTGGATTTGATCCCCAACATTAAAATAAAAGTCAGGGGTATTGGCACACATCTTTAATCCCAGTACTAGGGAGGCAGAGGTAGGAAGATTGCTATGAGTTCGAGGCCACCCTGAGACTATATAGTGAATTCCAGGTCCGCCTTGGCTAGAGCGAGACCCTACCTAGGGAAAAAAAAAAACAAATGTCAATATGACAAAAATATAAAAAAACAAGTAGGCAAGCTACAGGTAAAAGAGAGGCATATAATATACAATTCAATAATAAAAAGATAAATATCCCAGTAAAATGTGTACAGCACTGTAATTGATGAGACACTTCTCCAAAGGGGATGTACAAGAGAGGCACAACATTATTACCTGTTAGGGAAATGCAAATAAAAACAGAATGAGGTAATACTTAACACCTGCTAGAATGACTAAACACTAAAAACTAATCATTGGAATATCATACATTGCTGAAGGACGAAAGTTTGTGGTTTCTTAAGAGATTAGACATATTTGTATAAAATCAGCAGTTATATTTGTAGTTGTCAAGAGAAATGAAAACATGTCTGCTTTAATGGCCTTGTGCAAATGTTCATAGCCACATTATGTATAACTAAAAACCATCCATGTGTTCAACTGGTAAATAAAAGACACAATATTTCTGTCAAATGGACTACTACTATGGATTCTAAAATGAAGAGACTAGTTCAGTCTCAAGAACATTGTGCTAAATGGAAGAAGTCAGGTGCAAAAGCTTAATAAAGTGGAGTGTGGGTAGATACAGAGCCACTGGATGGGTTGGGTAGAAATAGAAATTGATGATACATGGGGACAAGGAACTTCCTGAAACGGAGAAAATATTCTAAAACTGGTTGGTGGTGATTTCCACTTACAAGTTTATCAGCTCGTGGAATTACGTGGTCATGATTGGTGATTTTATGGTATATAATACAGTAAAGCAACTTTTAAGAGTCCTTTCATTTTTAAAATTAAAAAAATTTTACTTAATTTGCTTCTTTTACTTAGAACATATTTAAAAAACAACAGCAAACTTTCAAGTGTGAATTAGAAATTATCTTGAGTTCACTACAAAATTTCTCTTTTGGCCCTAAGATAGTATGTTAAGATTGTCTTTTTTTTTTTTTTTTTTATTCAGCCAACTAGTTAACTTGCATATTTTATTTCCAGACTTATACTGCACTTTTAATTCTGTTTGAAAATAAGTTTTTTCCTTGAATGTTTTAAAATAGGATTTGAAGCCTCAGACATTTAGAAATGCTTATGACATACCAAGACGGAATCTTTTGGATCACTTAACAAGAATGAGATCTAATCTTTTAAAGAGCACCCGCAAATTTCTTAAAGGACAGGATGAAGGTTGGAGCATGATTTTTAAATATTTGCTGTTATTTTTAATAGATTTTTTTCTTTACAATATGAAAAGGAGCAGTATGATAAAAATTTTCAAGTATTCTCATTGTAAATTCAAAATATGAACTAAAGGGAGTTATCACTTATTTTCTACCTCCTTACCATCACTGTTATCCTAAATTCTATTCCTCGGAAGTAATAACTTTTGCTAACAGTTACTATGTTTCGCCTGTCCTCATACCTCCAGTACACACAGACATCACATGGAGTCATTTTCTTGTGATACATTAGTTTAACTCTGGTGACCACTTCCCGGCCTGTGCCTTCTCCTACAGGTCCTGTCAGATGAGAATGTCAACGTTTGCCAAACCGGACTTAAGCATTGTCATGATAGGCTCATATCCATGTTATATTTCCACTGCCCTACTCTTTTCTAAAAGTTCTGCTAGAATTAAATTTTGTTTATGAGGAATAGAGTAAAATAAATACACCTCTTTTCTATGACAAGATTATACATATTTTTTGCAGTGAGATAAGTATATTTTTTGTTTAAAAGATAAAATTAATACTTTAAGATACACTTTTAAGAAGTCTAAAAATGTTATACAATATATAATTGTTCCAAACTACTGCAACATATAGTAAGACTGTGTAGAATGACACTAGCTAGTGTTCATCTATTTTATTACGAGTATAATTCTAGTGAGGTTAACTCTTCTATTGGTGTATTTTCTCTGAAAAGATCAAGTACATAGTGTTCCTATAGCACAAATGGGGAATTACCAGGAATACCTCAAGCAAGTACCTTCGCCACTAAGAGAACTTGATCCTGATCAGCCTCGAAGGTTGCATACATTTGGCAACCCCTTTAAGCTGGATAAAAAGGTAATTCTGGAATGTTCTGTCGTAATTTAAGCAGTTAAAATTAGCTAAAGTAAACTGAAATTATTTTCCTGGTATAGTAATGAGTGTCAACATTATTATAGTTGTTTTAGGTCAGTTTTATTCTACTAAAAGTTGTATAGAAATTCAAGAAAATGGTACAGAGTAGACCTGTATTCAGCAGAGGCTATGGAGGAATGGTAAGGAAAGGGAAGATACTGAGCAAACAAAGGACACTCAAGGTTGTGGGAAGGGATCATTCTTAGAGATCTGTTTGACCACATGTTGGTTACAGTTCAAGATGTGTTAAGTATTTCAAAATTGCTAAAAGTTCTCACCACACACTTACAAAAAAATATAGAAATCTAAGAAAAGTATATATAAATATATATGTGTATATGTATTTTTTTAATAGGGTATGATGATAGATGAAGCAGATGAATTTGTAGCTGGACCTCAAAATAAGCATAAACGACCCGGAGAACCAAATATGCAAGGAATCCCTAAAAGACGTCGGTGTATGTCTCCACTGCTTCGGGGCCGACAGCAGAACCCTGTTGTGAACAATCACATTGGAGGAAAAGGACCACCAGCTCCTGTCTCCCAAACACAGCCAGATGTCATCAAACCACTTCCTCTTCATAAAGGTAGCAGCTCGGGGGCTTTTTTTCTCTTATAATAGATACAGAGAAAGGTTGCCCAAAACAGTTCACCCAGTGAGACTCAGATGAAGACACATGGTATTCGAAGCTGCCAACGAATAGCATTCCTGTGTCCTTTAATGAACACTCATTAAGCTTTTCATATACTCACGGTACTGTCTTTGTTGTCCTGCATCAGCAGGTCTCTGGTACTCGAAACAGTGGTTTTGGGAGGAGCATCATGATTTTAAATTTCAGTAAAATTCAACAACTAATTATTAAGTATTTTGAATATCAAGTATTATGGACAATTCTACTTTGGACTAGACTAGGCATTAAGGTATAGTAGCAAGCAAGTCAGTTATGATCTCTGCCCCCATAATAAGCAAGAGACGGAAGTCACTGATGAGATAACTGGAAGTATGATGAAGTTTCCAAAGGAGAGTATATGGTGTCAGCATTTGGCATTAAGAATTAACTTGGCTTATAAGGTCAAGGCACTTTTCCTGAGGAAGTTATATTGAAGGATGAATGAGAATTAGTTAAATAAAGCTGTGCATTTTTTATACTGGGACAGTAGTCTATGGATGATATGTGTAAAAACATAAAGAGAAGAGCATTAAGTGACCTAAAATAATTCTGTTATAGCAGTAGTGTACATGTGGTGTGGTGAGAACCGGAAGATGTCAGAAACCAGAGTATTGATGGCCTTGTAACCTATTGTGAAGATTCTCTACCTTATGCTAAGGACTGAAAATCCGTTGTATATAATGTGTAGGATATTGTCAAGGATACACAGAGATATAGGGGAATCTTAATACACTAGTGGATTTACTAATTCTAGATAGTGGTCATCTGTGGCTTATAACATAACTGTAGAGAACCTAACAGTACATACTACCTTAGGGAATTACATAGTACGCCCTCTGAAATGGTCTTGACCCACCTCCCCTCCCCTGTTAAATGTCAGTGTGATTAAACGTCTATCAGTTCATAAGAAGTGTAAGAGACAAAAAAAAAAAAAAAACATATTAAATGACACAACAGGAATGCAGTCAACAAAATCCAGATGGTAGAGATCTCTACAGAACAAAATAGATGTGTTGTGATTGTCTTTAAGAAAGGTTCAGGAGTTTATAGATCAAAGTTTATCGTGAAAAGACAGAAACCACTTGTACTGGCTTCATTTAGACTCAGAATCAAACAAAACCATGCTTTTTGACAAACAAAATGTATAGTGTAACTGAATGTGGATAACTGACTGGCTGCTTGATGCTTTTATGTAGCTGTGCATAACACAGACCAATTAGGAAACCAGAAAAAAGATGACTGTGACCTGCCTGGGGCTGTGAGATTGCGTGTTTAAGAAATGCTTGAGTATTTCTTAAAATGTACTTGGTGACTGACTTTTGCCAAAGGAGGAGAGGGGGCTTTCTGTCTGAGAAACACTAGGTGGGCTGCAGGAAGAGATCAAAATGGGATTTGACTTTAGAAGTGTGTTTTAGATAGCAGAGTGGGTATTGTAAGATAGGTATATGGGTTAGGAACTCAGAAGAGTAATTGGCTGAAGGGTAGTTTACTACCCATTGACATGAAATAAAATCTTACCCAGAGAAACATGGGGTGGGGGGAGCCCAGAACAGTACATTAAAAGTACCAAAGTTAGGCTGGAATGATAGCTCAGTGGTTAAAGGGTACAATTCCTTAGGCCCCATGTCAAGCCAGATGCACAGTGATGCATGTGTCTGGAGTTTGCAGTGGCAGGAGGCCATGGCCATCCATTCTCTCTCTCTCTCTCTCTCTCTCTCTCTCTCTCTCTCTCTCTCTCTCTCTCTCTCTCTCGTAAATAAATGAACATATATGTCAAACTTAAGAGAAGAAAGAAAAGATTGGGAAGGAAGAGTACAAGAGCTAGGAACACATAGGAAAAAATCTAACATCATGGAAAGTACAGGAAAGGAAAATTGAATGGTTGGTAATTGAAAATGCTTTAAAAACGGACCAGTCAAGAGAATTAGAAACATCTTTGGCCTCTGACTGTCTGCACAAGAACAATTTCTGTGGAGTAAGGGGGCAGAAGCCTAAAAATGGGGGTAAAGTGAAATTCCATTAGAAGGTGAAGAGGTCAGTATCTCCATGTCCTGACTTTAAACCCATGATGGACTCATCAGAGAAAACAATTTCTACTTTAGGGCTGAAAGAACAGTTTGTTGTAGGGGTTTTAAGTGGGAGAGCTGAGTTTCCATTAAAGTGAAAATATTGTGGATAATATTTAGACACAAAACTGAAAATGATTTGAGATGGTTTGCAGATGAGATAGTAGGAGGAGAGAGTGGATTTGTGGTGCTGAGGATGCAGGGAAACAAGGGGACACAGGACACAGGAGATGTGCGTCGAAGGTGGTGCCCTAGAGCTGGGTGAGCAGTCAGAAGGAGACACGCCTGCAAGCTTTTGTGTCTGCTCTGCTGGTTTAACAGGCTGAAGTGGGAACCAGATTGGTTTGCATTGCTCAGTTCATGAGGATGAAAAGGGATAGTTGTCAGGACAAAACCACATACTGTGAAATAGGACCCGTTGGATGTGATGTTTCCTATAAAATATTGAGCAACATAAGCTGTTGTTCAGTGTTTACCTTTGCCTCTTGTGGATAATATCTGTACAAGACAGGTAGTTGGAATGCTAGGACTTGAAGGTACAGGCGACCATGACAATTTTGATGATATGTAAATTCATCGAAGAACTAAGACACATTCTCTTTCAATAAAATTGCCATAAAATAGGGCAGAGAACCGAAAGCTGTTTGAAATTGGCGAAGTGTGTTCCGAGCACTCCACGTTGAAGCGTGCTGCATTCTCAGCACAACCTAGACCCCCACCACATTGTTCGTCAGATGTGTCAGTCAGGGAAGGCCGTTGGGATTTGCTCCATTTGTGCTATGGGCATTGGTCATTATTGTGTGTTTTGATACTGGGTTTCACTTCTTTTTCTTTGGTTTTAGTTTCTGAAACCACTAATGATTCGACAGTAGAGGATGTGGTTGAAAATCATGTTGCAGACCAATTGTCATCAGACAGCACACCAAATGCCATGGATACTGAATTCTCATCACCCTCCCCATCCACTCTACTGGATCGACCAACGAATCACACAGAGGCTCTTGGTCATGACCATTTAGGAACTAATGACCTCACCATTGGTGGATTTTTAGAAAATCATGATGAGCCAAGAAATAAAGAACAAAGTGCTGAAGAGAACATACCAGCATCTTCACTCAACAAAGGGAAGAAATTGATGCATTGTAGAAGCCATGAAGAGGTCAATACTGAACTAAAAGCACAAATAATGAAAGAGATCAGAAAACCAGGAAGAAGTATGTATAATTAGAAACAAACCTCGTGTTTAATTTCTGTGTGTTCTCAAAAAAAAAAAATGCACTAAAAATATATATATATCTAGCAATATGTGAGGTGTTTGAGAATTGATTCTTTACCCAGCTGACACTGGATGGCTGTTAAGTTCAAGTACTAAATAGTGCAGGGCAGCAAGAGCTAGCAGCTGATGAATCCTCACTCCATGGAGCTACCACAGGGGCCCAGAGTCTTACTTGTTAGCAGCTGTAACTTTCACATAGCAGCTAACCCAAAAAGATGGAGTAGTGAACATTATTACTACTATCTGTAATGTCCCACACATGGCTGAGAAACCAAAGTCATAAAATCTGTCTGTCATATGAATATAAAGGAACTTCATGGGAACAAGTTTTGGGTAACAGATGACCTGCTATGATGATACATCTGTGAGTGGTCTAGGCATGGGAAAGACTCAATCCTTGACATTTAAAAGCTTATAGTCCTTAATAGGGTTTTATGTCAAAACTTATTTTTACATACCTTAACCCTTAATGTATTTTAACCCCCTTCCATTTAATCCGCCCCCATGTTAGCTATAGTTTAGAATTTAAATTCCAAGGGTGATTTTTATGAAAGTCATTTGCCTCTTTATTTTTCTGGTACTACTGGAAGCTCTTTAATACATCTCTCTAAGCTTTATGATTGAAACTTTATTGGGGACTTGGGCCAAAAAAGCAGTGCTTGACAAGTTAATTTTTGTTATTGTTTTCTTTCACATGTTTATGTTAAAATGTTCTACAGAACACTTTAAATAGTGGTGAATTTTTTATTTAAATATTTTTGTCTGAATATACCTATAAAGAAAGAAAATGCAAGAGAAAAACATTAAGAATGCAAATGAAAGTCCTTTATTTTTTCTTCTTTTGTTTTAAGAATATGAAAGGATCTTCACTTTATTGAAGCATGTGCAAGGCAGTTTACAAACAAGACTAATATTTTTACAAAATGTCATTAAAGAAGCATCAAGGTAAAGAATGGTTTGTACATTCCAAACTGATGATATACTTTTTTATTCACTTGTGTTATTTATGCATGCATATGACATGTTGATTTAAGTTTACCGAAAGAGATTCACTGAAATCTCCATAGTTTCCTTAGAAATTGTAGACTACTTTCCCTGTAAACTATTACATATTTTGAAAAAGTCTTGCTTTTCTGGAGCTTTTTGGTATGTTTAAAGCCTTTAAATTTTTGCTTTTCTATATTAATACTCATTATTAGAATTAACCTTGAAATGTAATATTTGAATGCAGTACATTTTGACATGGGAAGATTTGTAATCATGGGGGTTGTTTCAGTAACCCAAGCTTGTATGTGGAATGTAAACTGAGGTTATAAATGTAGGTATAAGTGATTAATTTAAAATCATATTGTATAAGCTTTAGATTTTTCTTGTAAGACTTACATTTCAGAATTATTAAAAAAAAACTTAGGGTTTATTTGATCTGATCTTCCAAATATAAGTATAGCTACCCTTAAATTAGTCCCCTGTCTGTTCAGTGCTACAAAAAAGGATTTAGATAGAACAGTTAACTTTTTTTTTTTTTTTTTTTTTCTGGAGTAGCTTGATCATGGGCCACTTTGAAGAATCCAGATAAGGCCAAAATTTAAATGATTCTACTCTTTTTAATAAGTCCTTTGGTGAGTTGGATGAGCCCATCCTTGATTTTTGTTAGTGTGGATTTCAGTGCAGAGTCTTGCTGCCTCAAAACTCCAGATCCACCAGGTTGTGGCCCACACCTTTAATCCCTGCACTCAGGAGGCAGAAGTAGGAGGATCTGCGTGGATTCAAGGTCACCCTGAGACTACATAGAGAATTCCAGATCAGCCTGGGCTAGAGCGAGACCCTACCTGGAAAAACCAAACCCTCCAGATCTTCTGCCCCGGCCTTCTAAGTGCTGTGATTATAGACAGTGTGCCATGTGGCTGACACATCCTGGTATAGCTGTGTTATTCACACCTGTACTTGGGCCACCTTTGGAGAGTTGTTAATATGGTGGCTATTTGTAGTATTTTACAAGAAGGAAAAAAGTAGGGATAGAATGTCTGATACTCTAAAAAAGCAACATTAATACGAATATTTAGACAAATATTATTTCAATCTACCTGTACTTGTTATAGAAAAAATAGCTCTATGTTCTGTATTATAGATAATGTATCCTTAATTTCATAGCTGTAACATTGCAGTGTTAGAACCCATGGTTCTTAAATGATGTACTCAATCTTTTCCCTTTCCACTTTATGGGATTGCACTTTTTTGTCTTCAACACTCAGCTTTCAAAGTTGACTAGAAGATGTTATAGTGACTATTTTGGGATCCCCAAAATTATTAGTGTTTAGAATCTCATTTTCAATTTCTGTTTGGTGGTGAGAGGAATAACCCTTCTTCCATAGTTTTGAGGAATTGCTAGAAAGTTCTTCCCTGGATACCTTCTAGTACAAATGCTTATTTGCACATCTTCAACTAATTTATCTGTCATAGAGCAGTGATGTTTTCGTTTTCATTTCACTTTTTAAAAACTTCCCAAAGCAACTTTTAAAGCATACTGATAAATATGCTATCCATTAGAAAGTAATTAAGAATGCTATCATTTTCCTCACACAGGTTTAAAAAACGAATGCTAATAGAACAACTGGAGAACTTCTTGGATGAAATTCACCGAAGAGCCAGTCAGATCAACCACATTAATAGCAATTAAAAGAAAATAGAATGTGGCCACTTATTTCACTATCTTCTCCAAATACAAAGTAAATACAAGACTGTTGTAATCTTGCATTCATTCTTTGACATGCATTGTTGGCTATTTGAAATACTAAAAGCAAGTCTACAGACCCCTTTTCCATCATTTTCCAGTGACCCTTTCTTCATTTTGGTTTATTTTTGTAATGTGAAGAGTATTACTCTAAAAGCCTTTATTTAACAAACGAAAAGTATGCCTCCAAATCTGCTCTTCATTGACTGTTGCGTGTCAGTTTCCCTCAGGTTCTATTTTCTTAAACCAACCTTTAAAAATGTCACCTCTGTTAAGGTTGAACTTTGCCAAAAAAAAAAAAAAATTAAAAAGAAGTTACTTTGTAATTTTTGGGGAAAAAAGCACATACATTAAAAACTAGGTAATGTTTTGTATATACAGTTATTTTGGATATATTATTGTAAGTTGTACAAATGTATTTTGAAGAATATTTAAGAAAAGCACTTTTGTTATTCCATCAATAAATGCTCTATTTTACTCTTGTGTGGTTTAGGAAATAATCACATTTAAAGTAATTACTTTAACATTCTAAGACAATGGAATTTTAAAGGCCTTGCTTTTTAGCATTGGAAGATACACAACTTGAAGTTCGTATTTGTTAAGCCTAACTGTACTTACATGTTACGTAGTCTGCACTGTCTTTCACTGCGTCTGTAGTTGCTGGCCTCGCCAGCATACTCCTACGGCTGCCTGCATAGTGGAACAGCGTGCCAGCGGCACCTAGGCAGGCACTACTTTCATGGCAATCTTAAAAGCAGACAACTTTGAGTATTACTGATTTCTTCCTTTCCTTCAACCCCTTTTTCTTTACTAGGATTATGGATGATACCAAGTTGAGCCATTAGTTAGGGAGTCCTGAGATTGGAGTTCACCACGCGTACTGAAATGTCTCGTCTAGAGCTGCTTGTGCTCACAAACAGTCGGGAAGAATTGAGAGGCATCTTCGCTCTGTTCATAGGCTGTGTTGCTTATTAGGAGGTACATGGAAAGGAAACCCATAAAGATGGCCGTGTTCTTTGTTTTTCTCCTGAGTTACATAGGAGGAGAAAGCCTGCCGCTCCTCATCGTCCACCTCAGTCTAGCAGGGCTTAGTGTATCTTAGTGCGGTGTCATTGAGATGGCCTGCCTCGTCCACCATTCATTGATTCACTGCTGTGCCTTTTAGTGGTTTGAAGCATAACCAGTAGAAAAGGTTAAAATTTGTAGACTTGGATTAAGAGAGGGAAAATTATAAATTTGCAAAAATTTAATAAAAGTAAAATTGTGTTTAGGATCATATACTTGGAAATCACATGTTCTTTTTACATTTTATCAGAACATTTTTAAAATTTCAAGACTAGTAATTTGTAAATATTTACGAAGGAAAGTATACATGCAAGTAGAGGACATTCTTGAGGTCTGCTGTTTTAGTCAAGGGGATTTGAGACTCTCCCAATACTGATGATAACACCTGTCAAGAAGAAGCAGCATTTAGTGCAGCTTTGCATAGTGGTTTCATAAGCAGTTCTTTACAATTCTTTTTACCTCTTCAAAATACTTTCAAATAAAGAAAAATATAATCTAGAAATTAAATTGCCTATAGTCACGCTGCTAAATTTAGTAAGAGCTATGCAAAATCCAGATTTACTATCTGGTCATTAATTACCTGTATTCAGATTCCTAGATGGTTTGAAAGCATTCAAGGTCATTCAGACAAACATTCAAGATCTAGGAAAAAAGTTCAGTCTTTCTTGACAGCAGATTATCAGAAAGTTCTTCCATTTCACAGGCTGTTGAAATAATCCTCTAGACTCTTGACCTTTGATACATTTTTTAGAGTGAACCCTCAAGGGAGTTGGAAAGTAGCAGCGTCTTCTGTCTCCTCTTGTCCTATCTGTCTTCATCTTTCTGTTTTCATCCTAAAGCTTAGTCATGAGGTTTGAAAGCCAGCAAAAACTAAAGCTTATATCCCAGCTCAGGCTTTTTGCATTAAAAAAAAATAAGGTGGACAGTTAATGACATAACTTCTACAGAATTCTTGTCATAATGGCAGAGAAGACTATCTTGGAGGAATGTCTCGTGTTTAAGGTCCTGAAAGGTCACTGAATTACTGTCCCCTAAACAAGTGAGATTCTCTAAAAGCTTAGTGAGGTTTTTGACCATTTCCCCCAATATTCCCTTTTATCTGCCCGATTTGTTGAATGATTCATTAATTGCTCATAACAGTACGATGTGTTGGTTTGGAGTAGTGAAGGCTGAGACTCATGTAATCTCATCACTAACATCACCAGAAAAGTAGCCACTTTGTGTTGGTGATGTGGCCAAGGGCTTCCCTCCCAGAAAGGTCAATAAACACTGGCAGGTTCTGGAGCTAGTTTTGGAATACACTTACATTTTCATTCTTATTACTAAGCCTGTTGAAAATTATACCATTGAAATACTGATAAGTCCTTTCCTTGTTCAGTCATTTTAATTTTTATACGATTGAATCCAGAAATAGAATCTTTCTCTTTTATTGGATATAAGCTTTTGGCAATGACCTTTTGTTCTAAGGTACTATCTTTGTTTCTGGAGGCCGTAGAACCTATTTTGTTTGTCATTATTATTTTTTTTTTTTGACATGTATTCTTTCTGTTGAGAGCATTCTGCTGAGTGCTAAGTGCCATTTTCATGTAATCATGATCACTGGAGGGTTGGGATGATCCTGGGGAAACACTAAGGAAATACTCTTGTTACAGACCTTTTCTCCACAAGCCCCAAATAGATTATTTTCCAGTAAATGATTATCTGCTTTCTTTTCGTCTCAAAAAATGTTCCTTTGATTTCTAGTGTGAGTTGTGGCAGTATGCAAGCAATTCTCCGATAAAATGATGTGGACAGTATATCCTTAACAATTTGTGTAAAATTCTGCATAATTTTCATTCTAACTTTTGACATTTTCTCTTCATAAATAAAAGTAATGCCTGGTGTTTAGTTAAAGTAGAGCCACCTTTGCTTGGTTTTATTAGTCTTACTCCATCCTATTATTTTAAAAATTCACTGTCAAGAAATACCAACAACTCTTCCGTGAGAATCTTCCTTCCTGGGTCAGTAATTAATTGTCAGTGGGGGAAGGAGGAACATTAAATGAAGTCATTTACTAAAGACTTAGTTCATTACTGCTAAAGCTTGCAGGACATCTGCTTCTTTCGTTGCTAAAAAGCTCTTCTTGTGCTGTGCCTTCTTTGATCGAGATGCTTCCATAGCAGGACTTAATTTTGACAAGGACCAGCAGAATGGTATAGAAATCCAGGTGCACGCACTGGAATGTGTCACTTGAGAGTCACTAGGTGATATATATACACCCTGGTCTGAAGAAACTGTCTTCTAAAATGACAGAGGACAACTTTTTTTTTTTAAGTGTAAGATTTATGTTTTCGTAAGGTTCTAAGTCTCCCTAGAAGCAGAAACCCAGTGGATTTTTTTTTTTTCAGTCTGCACTAGCTACAAATGAGCTAGCTGAGAGAATGAACAGGGAAAAGCCATGCAGGATTGCTATTTCCTTTGCTCTTAGGAAACTGCCCCTTTCTCAGGGTATAAGACAGCAACTAGAAGCTTCAGAAACACCGTAGCAACAGCAGAGAAAACACATTAGGCTCTAGGGGAGCCATGAGCCTTGTTCAGAGAGATGCTGAGAGAAATACTGTAGTTAGTACCTGTGTTAGGCTCTCTCAAGAAGAAGATGAACGGGCGATCTGCTTTAAAAACAGGAGTCCGAGACCTTTTCAGTAACAACAGAGCTGCAGGAAAGATAAGAAAGAGTGGAATTCTATTGCATTTTTTTTTTGTCTGTCCTAGCTCAGGCTAACCTAGCACCACTCTGTAGTCCCAGGCTGACCTTGAACTCACAGCCATCCTCCTAATGACATTTCACTCATGGTGAGTGTTATGGTGGTGCAAATAGGAAAATTAAAGAGGAAAGGCACCAATTCTGTGTGTCTTATTTCTAAAATAGTCCATGGACCAAACTCCTTACTGAAGGTAATTTCTAGAATGGCTAGTTCTTTGGGGAATGATAATCCACATCCTTTTCACAATTGCTCTCTCATTTTGCAAAAGTTGTGCTTTTTTTTTTAATGCTTTATTACAACTGGGCTTGGTTTTAAGTGGACAGTTTACAAGTGCTAAGATGCAGTGGGACACACTTGAGAGACCTGGGCAAGCAGTAGAACATCTGTGAACTTGGCTCTGGGAACATACCTGTGGCTGCAGATGCCTTGGTACCTTCCTCCGAAATCTCCATCTTGGCTTTGTGGATTGCTTCGGAAACATAGAAGCTATCTTGGCCTGAGCCCCCACATGACAGAAATATGAATTATTTACATTTTCCCATGAGTTTAGTGTAAGTTTGAGTACGTTTTCAAGGACGCACTTCTGTAAAACATGACGTACCCAGTGTGCTTACTGTGTAGGCAGGGAACAACCGTTAAAATAAGTCTCAGTATCTCTGCAATCTGGAAAGCTCAATTAATTGAATTTATTTAATAATACTTTCCCCATTGTTTTTACAGTTAATTTCAAAAAATATTTCTAATCAATATTAAACTCTCCTTTAGCCAATATTTATAAAACTTAGGCAAATTACAAGTAGATTATATGGCCTAGAGTAATTTGAAAAAAATTTTTTTGAGGTAATGTCTTGAGATGAATACATACTTGGACTGTAATTTGAGACAAATGAAAAGTCATAGGCTTGTATTATGGGCATTAAGAGGCATAATACAGTATATTAAAATATCTACTATTGCATGGCTACATTGTGTGTACCTTGTTATGTCAAGTGTATAATTTAGCCTGCCTCAGAGGCTAGAACCTGTAAAGAAAATAAGAACTTATCACTAGTTGTATACTAACAGCTTCAAAGGTAAATCCTCTTTTACCTTTTTGTAGTTTAATCATTAACCATTTTAAACTAGTTCTCCAAAGATGAAGCGGCACTCGATGCAATAATGAGTGGAAGTCAGGATGCTTACAGCAAGATTACAAGAGACATTAGAAATTGTTCAGCCCTTCCACTTTGGAGGGGGCTGTTAAACCTGTGATCCTACACCTAACGGGCAGAATTGGTTCTGTTCCACTCACTACCACTCACCGGAGGCCTTGGCATGGCTATTAAAACAGTCTCTTGGTATCTGTTTAGGGAGCTTTGTTAAATTGCTTTGTGTTGTTCACAAGCAAGGAAATGGCTGCTGAATGTTAGGTGAGAACAGTAGGATGCAGACTATGCAGTATTCCATCCAGCTTGTAACTATAATGCAACAGGGGATTGCGAGTCCATTATCTAGCATCAGGAGAGGGAAAGCAAGGCCAGAGAAAGGAAATCAATGGAGAATCTTAATGGGTTAGCAGTTCGTTTTTTTTTTTTTTTAATTCCTCCTAACTAGTTCGTTGAGCAAACAAATAGTGTCAAAATGAAGGACCATTTTATGGATAAAGTGGTTCTTTGACAGGTTGTACCATCTGACGCCATTACTGTCTACTACATGTCTAAACACTTAAAGGAATGCTGATGCAGTGAGTGGACCTTCACTGTGAAGCCCTCCCCCCAGGACATGCATGTCTGTCTAGTGAGAAATGGGACTCATTGATATGAAGGAGCCTTGGATAACAGGCCCGATTATTGCAGTGTCTTGAGATTGCAAGTGAAGAGTCATTTCGGTAACTTTTCTAGATTCAACCATTGATATCCATAGCTCATATCCCCCAGTATCAGCATCTCTTAAAAGTTTTATAAGAATTGACATTTCAGAGGACCAGCACATGTGATACACACGAGCATTTTATTTAACTTGGATCATGTATAACAGATTGCACTTTGTTCACCTTTGTTACATATCTATTCAAATTACAAATAACACAAAAGTTGTGATGTTTCAGGGTTCTCCTGGCCTTTTTCTCCTCTGAATTGTTGGCACCTTAGTGCCATTGAAAGGTCATACCTTATCCCCCCAAAATTTGCTCTCAAGAACATTCATAGGTGCCATTCTATTCCATGATTAGTAAACCCAGGAGATGCAAGTTAGTTGCTTTTGCACTTTTGTTGTGAGTAGGGGCCTCTCAGAACTGCACATTAGCTAAGGTTCATAGTGGCTGCAGGGGAATTACAGCATGCAGTTTGCAACCAGTTTTCTAGATTAACATTCTGAGATGCATACTTAAGAAAAGTAGCCGAGTGGGATTCTTCCACCCTTCTGCCGGGCATACTCTTCCTCAACACCATCCACTGGACTCAACCAGCCCTCTTCAGACTATTCTCTCTAGGGAGCAGAAATTATGGCATATTTGTTTTCAATACTTCTTTGGCCAACTTGGATAATTGTGTTAAGTATATGTTGGATGAATTAAGAGTAGAATTCTCTCACACTGTCCACTTGTTTCTTTTCCCTATAATAGAAGTTTCCCTAATGTTCTTAATCTGACATTGGTGTGTGTGTGTGTGTGTGTGTGTGTGTGTGTGTGTGTGTGTGTGTGTCTGTGTGTCTGTGTGTGTCTGTGTGTGTGTTTCGCCCCCCACCCCCGAGCTTGCTTCTGGCTTTTCTTCCTCATCTTGTCCCTTAATTGCTAAGTGATGGAAGAGGTAGGTGTGTAATGTCAGGTCACACCTAGCCTGGGATATATAGAAAGAGGAATCGACTTGTCTGGAACCTTCCTGTGGTTGATTGCCTTCTCCACCCCTCTTCCTTACTCTCCTTACCTCTTTGCAGTGCCGACCCAACCTCACTGGCCTAAGTTAAACTCATGCATTATTGATGGTTGGCTCATTCAAGTGATAGTAACAGAGAGCTTGTTGAGTAACTTACTGGGAAAGAAGCTGGGAACTGATGACCCTCTTGTAAAAGCAAAGAATAATTTTCAGAACTTTGGGTTTGTACACAAGGACCAGGTCTTGGGCTGGGAGGCATGGGTCTGTGTCAAAGGTTGCAGACTGATAGTAAAGGACATTGTTCCAGAAGTGTGTTTGCCTGTTCCCTTCAGCAGTGGGGTTGGGGGAGAAAGACTGGAATGACTCAACAGCTTCATAATACCTACCTAGTGTCAAGTCTCGGGAGAAATTGTACTTGGCTCAGTTGAGTTTTGATACTAGCTGAATTCTTTGATACCAAGAAGAAGAGATGGGCTTTTTAGTTGGGGAAGAACTGTGGTCCCGAGTTTTGGAGCTGAATGAACTGAAGAAGCTAACTGTCCATTGACATTGTTGGGCTTCCTTTAATAGTGCAAAACTGCTTGATGTACCTCTTGCTAACAGAAGAAAGGATGGTCACTGCCTTCTGATTCATAGTGAGTGGCTGCAGGGGTATTACAATATGAGGACATCCACTCTACCCCTCTGCCCCAGTTTTCTGGATTTTCCTCTCTGGTTTAAAAAAAAAGTACAGATTCTGTGATATGTTCAATTATTTCATTTCTACCATTAAAGAGTAAGGTGGATGATGGCTATTCACTTTAGGAATGTAGCAACTGTTTCTTGGAGAGATTCCATGGCCCTGTCTCTAGAATTAAGCCACTTGTGCACTTCATGACTGGTCTCTTGGATATGCTTAAAGCAGGGCGCTATACACTTTAGTTGGCAAGCTTTAGGCTTCAAGGGCCAGACATTAAAATCTTAGCCATTACCCTTGCCATGGTGTCTGTCCCAGTGACTCTACTATTTTATCAAGAAAGATTATTTGTAATGAGTGGGCGTGGCTATTTCAACAGAACTGTACTTACAAAAGCACACGGTGGGCCATCATTTGCCAACTTCTGTTTTAAAGAAGCAAAGCTATGGTTGAAGATTGTAAGCCAAGTGGTACATCTATTCAATATGAAGCGAATCCAAGGTCCATATATTTAGCACATGGAAATTGCACAGATAATTTTTCAATAAGATAGATACATGAATCTATATGTGTTTTTGAACAAATGTATGAAGTGAACCGCTATCAGAAGGAGATGAGAGGTTCAAACAACTTTTAAAAACTTGGTGACTTGTTCAGTCTTGTTAGAGGAGTTTATGGACTTTGGGTGTCTTTACCAACAGGGGACCTGTAAGATACAGGTGAAAATCCGAGGGCACAGGATTGATGAAATTTTGGGATGTCTTGGGACATAATAAGTGATTATTAATTGGATTTAGTGGTGTGAAGTGGTCAACAGTAGTCCTAAAGTTGCTTTCTTCCTTCTGGTTCTGGACATTGAACCTAGGGTCCTAAGTTTTGAATGTGTATCACCAAAAGAATAAAATAGAATTAACATTAGCTGCAGGTATATCACCGCTGAACTCTGGAATCTCAAGAAGTCAGTAGGATTGGATTTTGCACATTATTCCTTCCTTACCCTCTGATCTTTCTGCTGCTGTATTTTCTGTCCCTGAAGTCAAACTATGCCTGTGTCACTAAGGAACATTTCTGGCTAAGTCATTCTCCAAGTCAGCAATATTGACTATCTAGTTGTATGCCAACCATCGTCTTGGGTACTATGAACAAATTTGACTATTTGTCTGCACATTTAGACAACAATTAAAGGAATCGTGGATTTTTTTTTTAATATAGTGTTGGGGATGAAATGATACCAGGCAATCACTCTACTCTGATGCCCCAGCCCCAAGACAGGAGATAGTACTCTAAGACAGACATCCTCTGTGTTTTATTGAAACATAACTTGCAGTTGGTCTGTCTGGTCACATCTTGCTCAAGTCAGGGCTTATCTTGAAAATCAAACTTTTATCATTTTTTGTGATTACTTAAGATACTGAACAAGGCTTAGAAAACTTCTGTGTGTTATGATCTGACATTTAAAATAGTGATTTTCAAGTTCATCAAGTTAGGGCAACGTCATAATCAATAAGAACTCTACTGCTACAATGTCCTTTCCACAAAGATAATTTACTCCCCAGAGCAGAAACCAACCAGAGCCTTGAGTTGGCAAAAGTTTAGATCTCCCTGGAAGATTCTGGAAGATAGACTGGAATTGCACTCCCTTTTTATGTGTGATATATGTAAGTTCAGATCCCAGGCCTATTGATTGGCATTAGCGCATCAACTGTTAATTAAACACAGATCCTGGGAAGAAGGGGATTTTTAGAGCAAGGTTATCAGAGCAGGGGTAATTTCAGGAAAGGAAGTTATGGAGATGAGGGGAGGGCTCCAGTGTAGCTCATAAAAGAGGAGGTAGAAGGAGTTAGGGAGTGACGAAGGAAGGGGAGAGAAAACGGGGCCCATGAGCCTGGTGTGGCAGTGACAAGAAGGTTCTAGAGCTGCCTCCAGTGTCCAGGCCACTTACCACATGTCACTGGAAGATTGCCTTCAGAATCCATGTCTCAAGGACTATCCTCCCCCCCCCCAGCTCTAACACACTATTGATACCAGAAACAGCACATTCTTAAATAAAGCATAAGCACTCTCTTTACTTTTATGCAGTGTTGGACTCAGGGCTCTGTGGAAACAGCGAAGACCCCTTAATCAGAGTATAATGAAACCATCCCAGACAAATGCCAAAAAAAAAAAAAAAAAAGAGGTTTGTTATTACCTGAAATTCCTTTCAAGTTAGCTTTGAGTGGATCAAAAAGATCGGTGACGCCCCAAGAACTTAAAATGCCTTTTAAGTTGAACTGATTTTGGATTCTAAATCTACAAAACAAAAGTAAACCATCAATCAATTTTCATTTAGAATTTCAATTCAATATTCTTTCACGCACGCCAATTAAAAGTGCAAAGTTTTAACTGGTATCCACAGCCTCCCAGATTGCCCCAACCTTCCCATGAGTTTACTCTCTCAAGTTTCCTAGCCACCCAAGGGCTCATCACCTCCACACCATTGCCCATTCTATGACTCACGCATTTCCCTTCATTGCCTTTAAGTAACTATACATTCCTTTTCTACTCATCTCTTCAGCTGTTTTATGACTCTTAATGGATGGAACCATGGTGAATAAGCATTCCACCACGGAGCTATACCCCAGCCCAGCGGACCTTTGGTTCTGGAAGCACTCATTGTATATGGACCCTTCTGCTTCCAATTACCACCCTTTATGATGTGAGAAGAGAAGCTATCCCCGCTAATTTTTATTTCTTAGTAATAATATTTAATAAATGCTGACATTGTGCTAGGCACTATTAAGTTTTATATGGATTATCTCATTTCATCTTCATATAACTATCTTATTATTATCCTTATGCTATAGATGGAAAATTCAAGGCTTAAGGAGTTTAAGAAACCTGCCCAAGATGACCTAATGAGTATGTGGTGGACCTCAGTTCAAATCCAGGCTGTGGGAGTGTGGAGCCCAGCCTCTGATCATCTGCGCTCTGCTACCTCCCATGCTGGGTGGCATCTCGCACACAGTAGGTGCAGAAAAGAAGCTGTTGACTAATTGACAATCATGTCTTGTATAAGTTTATATTGGATAAAGCACTGTCATGTTCTCTGTGTACAGCGTGGGCCTTTGTTGGGCACCAGGGAAGGAATCCGACCTTGGTTTGTCTGGGAGGCCCTTACAAGCGGAGAACGTTAGCATACCAACTCCTTGGTATTTTCCTAATGGCAAAGCTTTTAAAATTTCTTGTTGAAGGAGCCTTCAAATAGACTGCTAATGCTGTTTTTCTTTGAAAATTAAAAAAAAATAGGATTTAGATGGTCTTTTCTATGAACCACGAGTAATTTTTAGCAACATGAAAATACCAGACAAGACCATTTAATATCAAAGATTTCAATGCTATGCAGACAGTGTGACCAAGATTTTAAACAAAAGTATCAGACTTTCTAGTTAAAGTATGCTTTACTTTTTTTTTTTTTCAAGGTAGGGTCTCACTCTAGCCCAGGCTGGAATTCATTATCTAGTTTCAGGGTGGCCTTGACAGTGCTGGGATTAAAGGCGTGTGCCACCATGCTTGGCCCTCAAAGTATGCTTTGAATATTTAAAATAGTTTCCCAAAAGATATATGCTTTCTGCAGCTATGACATTTAAAAAAAAACACCCAAATTTATCATTTTTGAAAACTCTAAATAATGAAACGATAATTAAGACTATGAACCTGGGAATCCAGTGCCTGAGTTTTGAGTCTTGGCTTAACATCTTTTTAGCTCTGGATGAACTTTTTTTTTTTTTTTAATCTCTGGGGCAAGTTACTTTACCTCTTTTTGCTTTAGTGTCTTCATTTGTGAAATGAGCATAATAATACTACTTTTAGAAGAGAGTTGTGAAGATAGTTGGAGTTTTATTCTTGCAAAGTATTCAGAGCAACGCCAGCGCACTTAGAGCGGGCACTGTGTTTTTATCCTCGTTTCTCAGGGACATTAAACAAGAACTACAGTCTGTGAGGGACTCAGTGTGGTGATGATGTGGATGATGAGACCAAATCCTACCATGTTCGGTAAACTAGGAGCAGCAACAAAGTGAGGTAGAACTCTACAAGCTTAGAGTGCTTTCTTGGGTGCAAATGGATGTAGAAATACTCACCAATAGCTTGAATCAAAGAAAGACAATAAGTAAGAAGCCCCTTTCCTCTACAAAAACTAGACAAGGATATCTCAAGAAAATTATAGAACATTATCCCCTGCTTGAATCCAGCACCATATAAAATCCCACCATGACCCAGTGGAAATTGCCTCATGAATGCAAGGTGGGTTCAACATATGCGAATCAATTAAGATAACTCTATATGACAAAATAAGGGACAATGATCATAGTATCTCAACTGATACAGACAAAGCTAACTCCAAGAATCTAATACCTTTGCATAATTGAAAATAAGCATGTCTGGAAGGGAATAGTGCAATGGCAGGGCCTTGCCTAGCATGCTTGAAGCCCTGAGTTTGATTGCCAGCACTAGAGACACACCCCCCAAACATTACTCAGCCAATGTGGGATATGGGGTAACCTCCTCAGTTTGATGAAGGACATCCACAAAACCCCAAATCTGACATACTTTTAAGCTTGCCCTCAAAGATCAGAAACAAGACAAGGATGCCCACTCTCACCATTTCTAGCTTTTATGATTCTTAGGATTTTGTGTTTTCTGAGGCAGGGTATCACTCTTGCCCAGGCTGACATGGAACTCACAGTGATCCTCCTGCCTCAGCTTTCCCAGTGCTGAGATTAATGGTGTGTGCCACCATGTCGAGCTCCATTTCTACTGGACATTATGCAGGAGGGTGGACAAGACAAAGACACCAAAGGCATTCCCATTAGAAAGGAAAAAGTAAATCTATCTTGACTCACATATCTTGGCTTTGTATGTACAAGTACTGGAGAACTCACCCAAAGCTTATCAGAGATAATCAATGAGTTTGTCAAGGTTTTAGGGTATAAAGTCAAGATATAAGAGTCAATGGCATTCTATATACTGGCAATAAATCATGTGAAAATGAAATTAAGAAAATAATTCCATTTGTAATAGCATCCAAGGAACACAATACTTAGAAATAAATGTAATAAAAGGAATGTAAGCCGTGCACACCAAGAACAGCAAACCCTTGCTGAAAAAGACAATAACCCAAATGAAAGAAAAGGCGCTCTGAGCTCACGCTTATAATGCAACACTTAGATGGCTGGAAGCAACCCTCCTCAAATCGATCTAGAGAGCTAACACATCCCTCTAAGTTCCCCCTTCCTCTGTGGGGTAGGCATTATTGTCATATGGAAGTCCAAGGGGCATGAAGAGTTAAAACAATCTTCACAGGGGTGGTGGGGAGAATAATGGACCCTCACTTCTTAATTTCTAAAATGACTACTAACCCCCGCTAACCTTGTATTGGTAAAAATACAAGAATTTCTACCTATAGAATCAGAGTGAGAGTCCAGAACTCAACTCATACATTTGGCAAGTGATTTTGACAGGAATATCAAGTGTAGTAGAGAAAAGAATGATTATCTCAACAAATGCTGTTGGGACCGTGGACAGCTATCCACATGGGAATACATGATGATACGGGCTATGGATCATCTCTCTGAGTGAAGTTCCACTTTCCTGGACATTACATAGTGCAGTAGCAAGTGCTTGCCTGAAGGTCTCACATATTTTTCACATATGTAGTATATGTAACAAAAGAATTACATACCTCTTAACTATTGGGGTAAGGCTTCAGTCAGGAGCAGGCATTAGTAATTAAGTTATACACAGAGTTTCCCCGTTGTTTCGCATTCCCTAGCTCCACGCTGGGGTTTAGGCTTGGGGTCTTTAGAGTTGAGTTCATCTTCTGCCTTGGGTTATGCCTGATCCCTTCTTAGACCTTGGCCCTAACTCTCTGGGTCTCTCCTTATATGTTTTGTTTCAGGACATGGACTTATTTTTAACTGCTTGAGGGAATACTGCCAAGGCCTTCACTTCGCCCACTGAGAGCCCGGCCTTGGAATGAGACCAAGGCTGAGAGTGGACAGAGCATGAAGAATCCCCGTGCTTCGGATGAGCCCCTGGACAGCGCTCCTCCCTTAATGCTGGTCTGCAAATTGGTGGAAATTTCATTCTGATTTCAGTATACTAGAGGAGCTCATCGTTTTGAAAAAATGCTAGGCAGAATCTCTTGCAAAGCAATGAGTTTTGCTTACATTTTGTTTCAGAAAAGCAAAATCTAGTGCTATCATTTGAATTCTGGAAATTTTTTCTACTGAGTTTTCTTCAAGGAGAGGATCTTCTATACTTAGAACAAATAAGAACCTTCAGCACAGAGACTTCAAGTCGTGAATGTTAAAAATAAATCAATTTATTTATTTTGTAATAAGGTCTTGTTAAGTTACTTAGGCTGCCCTGAAACTCACTCTGCAGTTTGGCCTTCAACTCAGGATCCTTGGGATCCTCCTGCCTTTGCCCCACAGGTGCTTGGATTAATATGTGCATACCGGTATGCCTGGCTAAGTCTTGAATTTGTACGCCTCAGTTTGGCTTCTGAGTAGAGTTACATATATATTTGTTCAATTACAGCAACCATCTTGCCTCTTTGGTTTTTGGGAAATGTTAGTTGTGGATTACTAGGGAGTGATAAGATTTGGGGCCCATTCCTAGAAGTGCACCTCAGTGGTCTTTCTCTTTGGGGCATAAAGCTAGAACAGGGCCTCTGGGGACTCCAGTCTGTCCACTAAGAGTCAAGTATCCCGAATTGAGAAGACTCGGGAAATTAGGTCATTTGATTGTGTACCACATACTACCCAGTAATAGCTCTCGCATGGATTCAAACTCCAGGGGAACTTCTTGGCCTAAGCTCTGGTGATGTGCTTGACAAGCCAGACCAGTTGGTAGGGGCAGAACCACTTGGTTCCAAGTGCAAGCTTGTCAGGCTATAGTGTTTCTTGTAAAGGAGATGTAGCCACTCACCTGGGGAGGAACACGTCCATCCTGACTCTCCTCAGCCTTGTTGTCCAGAGGTGGATGGCTCTGGCTGTGAGATGTGGCTCTATGTGGCCCAGCAGTATGTCTTTGTCCCTGGGCAGCACCAGGAACAAACTGGCCACTCTTCCCAGGTACGACAACTCCAGCACCACCACCTCATGGCCCGCAGCATCTCGGAACTGGCCTGGGGGTTCAGTGGGTCAGAGATCAGCTCTGTCCCGGGAGCCAGGGGGGGATCTAACAGTGACTTCACTAGATGAGCTACAGTAAAACAAGGCGTTCACCCCCACATCAGAGAGCATTTGGGGGCTGAAGACTGTTTGGTGACATGGTTACTTTACTGATCCTAAGGCTCAGAACCTCTAAGACAGCCTCACAGGGCCTGAATCAGAGGCTCTGTAGTGCCTGGCCCTGATGGCCAGTGATGTAGTGAGAAGCGCACTCCCTGTCCTGCGGGGCCTGGTCCTCTGTGCTTTCTCTCTAGATTTCATATGCTCCTTTGTCAACTTTAAAACCCTGAACAGGGGCTCGGGAGAACGCTCAGGGTCTAAAGTGCTTGCTGCACTAACATCAGGACCTCAGTTTAGATCCCCAGTACCCCTAAAAATGCTGGGCATGGTAGTCTGTGCCTGTGATGCTAGGGGAGGCAGAGATAGGAGGATCCCTAGGGTTTGCTGGCTATCTAATCTAGCTAAATAAGTGAGCTGTAGATTCCGGGAGAGATCCTGTCTCACATAATAAGGTAGAGAGCAACTGAGAAATATACCCAGTGCCAACCTCTGGCCTCCCCACACCTGTGCATGGGCACCCATACACATGCAGACACATTCACACAGCACACACACACACTGATCATTATAACTCGTGACCTAAACAAATCAATCTTAACATGGGCAGCTGGGAACTTGCGGGCAATGAAACTTGCTGGCCAAGGATAAGTCCAGCCACCTTGAGTGTGATTTCAGAAGGCTCTGATGGGACAGGTGACAGCAGATGCAGAGAGTCAGTGAGAGGAAGATTCAGAGTGGCTGGTGAGTACTCGGGCAGTGGCCAGGCCCAGTGACAGGGAAGGGACACTGAGTAAAGTAGGCAGTCTAGGAAGGTGGATCCCAACCCGACACCCTTCCCTGGGAGGACTCGGCATGTGTTGGGAAACAGCAGTGCTGGTTGGCCATTAAGGCAGAGTCTTGGGATCAGTAGGAAAAGATGGGGACTTACTTCCTTCTGCACATGTCACCTAGTGTATAGATACTTATTCATCTTCCTTTGCGTCAGCTGCTGTGCACCCCACATAAGTGTCCTTGGAGGAGCGAGCCTGCCACCATACCATATAGCTGGCGGTCAAACCAGCCGGCATGGTCAGAGGAATGAAATGAGAACTATGATAAATTGCTTAACCCACAGACTCCCTTCAGTTCTCATCTTACCTGTCCTCCGTAATTATTGGTTGACTAAGCAGATGAATGTATCTACTCAGGGCACCTATGTGCCCTGCACAGAACCGCAGCAGGGCTGCTGTACTAGGTAGCTGGCTACACTAATGCCAAGTTCTCAAGATGCCCAGGAAGTTTGGGGCCCTGTGGAGAAGAGGGTGGGAGGCTGGGGGAGCTGGGCAAAAGTTGGAATGTGGAGAGGAGGGTTCAGGGAGCTGAGGGAGGTACAGTGTGGAGAGGAAGGTGGGAAGCTGGGAGAGGTGGGATGCGGAGAAGAGGGGGCTGGGGTAGGTAGAGAGAGGAGAGGAGGTGTGGGGGGCACCCCTCACAGCACAGGGCTCACTGGAGCCCACTGTACACAGATGCTCACTTTGTGAGCCTCTGTCTCCCACCAGGCAGGTCAACATGCAGAATGATGACTTCTCAGGACCAGTTGTCCAGGGGCGCGGAGCTTTGGGAGAGACTGTAAGTCTACTGTCCTTGCTCAGCACCATGCTATTGAGGATGCCTGCTACGGGAGGCTGGTTGGTTCAAACATTGTTGGTTTCACAGGAACTCCCTTCTCACTCAGTGCACAGGGACATGTCAAGCATGTAATTGGGTTCTGGGCTTTTCTTCAGCCTCTACCCACAGCTCAGAGGATGGAATCACACGGAAATGAATCTGTTATCAGATCCCTTCAAGCAGAGACCTGGCCTCCTGTCTCCTGCCCATATGGCCTGGGTTTCCTCTCACATTGTACAGCAGAGGGGAAGGGGCTCACCGTAGTTGACCTTGGCCATTTGATGCATCATGGGCACCTGGACAACAAGGCCTTGAGCACAGGTGAAAGGCAGGAGCTGTGAGTCTACGGAGGAGAATCGTCTCTGCCAAGTGCTTTGGAAGGTCACGGTACTCACAAGAGCCAGCTGAGCAGACATCGTGCTGACCTGCTCCCATGGAAGACCTTCTGGACCCTCGCCTGTGGGTGGAAGAGAGGGTTATATGTCTAAATGTACACTACATTATAATTCCAACTGAACATGGTACGTATGCGGACAAGGCATTTGAGTCAAATGCAGACCAAAGACCTTTGTGGTGATGTGCTCTTCTTTCCTTCCCCCTTCTTTCTCTGTCCTTCCCTCCCTCCCTCCCTGCCTCTCTCCTTCTTTCCCTCGCCCTTCCCACATCTTGCTTCACCATGTATTTTCAGTTTACTTAAAACCCTTTAATTTAGTGTCGGCACTCATTGTGATGAACTAAATGCCCTCAAGTTACTTGTCATGGGTTGGGGTGAAAGTGGAAAGTGAGAACTTAGAAGTCAGATGGGGTCCCCTAAACCTGCACTCCCGTTCTAGGGCAATAAGACAACTTGAAAACTGAGTCACAGCTTCTTATTGACGTGAGTAAACTGTGGCCATCCTCCGTGTTTCTAACCCGCTGTTGCTAAAGACCACGCTCCCCCTTCCTTTCTGAGCAGGTGGGGACACCAGCCTGCTTCCTGCTGACCCGTTAGGCAATCCTTCACAGGAAGAACCCTGTGATGAGGAGATGTTGCGTGTGTCACTCACCACTCCTGAGTCTCCACACCCCCTGCCGTGCCTTTGCTAAGACAAGGCATGGGCTTTGGAGCGCTGTGGTTAAATCTGAACTCAAGACTAGGAAGGAACAGCAGACCACCCCTACAGAGACAGCAGAGCTTGTGTCCTGGGCCTTTAGTTGTCTAATAAATGCATACTTTGTGCTAGGCTCTGTTCCAAATACTTGAATTTTCACTGACTGCTGTTAGCCTTCATCTCACATATGAGGAAACTAAGTTCAGAGAAGTCGGTCAAGGTCAAGTACCTATGAGGGGCAAAGCCCCCATCCACTCAATTACCCAAAAGAGAAAACTTGGACTTGAATCTGAGCAGATTGCTCCCAGGCTGTATTTTGGACAGCCATACAAAGTTCTCCTATTCTTAGAGTGAAAACAAGCTGGGATTGAAAGCCCCCAGGGTGGTCTTTGGATGGTCCCCTGGCAGCACAGGGAGCTTAAATAGGGAATTACAACTCTCAAAGTAAATTGGCAAAGACATCATGCAACATTCAAAAAAGTTGGGAGAGCAGTTCAAGTGTATCAGTTCAGTGGTTTGCTTCTGCTTCTGCTTCCTAAGCAGCCCTGGTCTGGAACATTCTCCTATTCCTCAGCCATATCATCTGGCTTGGTGGGCCATGGGCAAAGAGAAGGCTCGATATTCCTTGCCTCAATTCCTCCATGTATAAAATGAGGCCAGTACCATCACCCACCTCCTGGCATGATTGTGAGAGGAGAAAGCTGGGCTGATACATTTCAAACAGGGCTAAATAAATGAATGAACTGAAAGCTCAGTAAATGTTAATTTCTTCACCTGTATAATGAGAGTGACAAGGTGGCTGGTACCACATCTCACAGAAGTTAGGTTCTATATAGTAACCCTTCAATAAAGCTGAGCAAGGGGAGGGAGAGAATGCTCAGCGGTTAGGGTACTTGCCTGCAAAGCCTGGAGACCTGCATTCAATTCCCCAGTGCCCATGTAATGCCAGCTGCACAGTGGTGCATGCATCTGGAGTTCGTTTGCTAATGTTTGCTAGTGCATCTATTTCTGTCTCCCGTCGTTCTCTCTCTGCTTACAAATAAATAAAAATATTTTTTAAAAACTGAGCAAAATAGCAAATTTCAGAAGGCTTTTCTGAAACCACTTTTCTGTCTGCTGCTGCTCTCACAGGGGCTCACTGTAGAGAACAGAGCTCAGGGGAACTCACCTGGGGACAGTGGCATGGGCAAGGCCTGTAGGTTGTATCCAGAGGTGGCAAGCCCTGAGGAGTAACTTTCTGTGTGTTCGAGGGTGTGTGTCTGTGCACAGGTTTATTTATGATAGGTGTGAAGTGGGACAGGACACAGGAAGCGAGTCAGCTTTGGTGGTTTTACAGACCCCGTATTTCACTCAGGACGAGGTTTCCCAAGAGAACAAACGTGTGCTATATGAGGCCATTCTGAGCATCTGTTAGCAGGCACTCTGACTCTGTAGCCTGCGGATCCTAGACTTGCTGAAGGAGATGGTTCTCCTTTACCTGTGGTCTGGCTGGACATGTCTTTGTAAACCGTGGTGGCGGTGCTGTTGGGTTCACTTAGGTCGACTGGCTCCAGACTGCTGTTGGCCCACCAGGAGATCTGCTCCACAAAGCAGGGAGACAGCCGTGTTCCCACTTGCACAAACAGGGTGCAGGTCAGTTCCATCCCAGTGTCCTGACTGGAGTTGTGTAGCACAGAGTAAACAGCATGCAGGAAATCTCTCACCGTTGGGTCTGAAAAAGAATTTGCGTCGACAACTATGAGTGTTTATAAGAATTTGTCACAACCCCATCTGCACGTTGTGTTGTGATGGGACCCCAGCATGGCTTCTCTTGTCTGAGGGAGAAAACCACGTTATATCTGAAAGATATCTAGCTGCAGGAAAGTCTACCAATGTCCTTAAGGTGACAAGCTATTCTCTCCTGACTTCCTGATCTAGGAACATTGTCAAGCGCTGGCATTGATTCTAAAGCTGGGATATGGCAGGTCCAGTGTGCAGTGATGAGATTTCAATGTTGGCCAGTGACTGGGATCTCGCCTTGTCAATGCATCATGTCTGTCCCCACACTGTATGTCATAAGCCTGAGGGAGAACAGTAGTTTTAACTTCAGAAATACAGAGGCAAGGTAAGAATGCCTCCCACTTCATATTCCTAAGACCCAGCAGGATGAAGAGCAGCAAGAATGCTGAGGAAACAGGCATTTGGGAGTTGCTGGCTCCCATCATCCTGGCTGTTGAGCCTCAATTTCTTTTTCTTTTTTTTAAAGAGTCCCTGCAAAGCTGCCTCATGAAAAGGATCTTTTTTTTTTGAAATATTTTATTCATTTTCAAGCAGAGAGAGAGAGAGAGAGAGAGAGAGAGAGAGAGAGAGAAAGAGAGAGAGTCAGGCTTATATGGGCACTGGGGAATTGAACCCAGGGCCTTAGGCACTGGAGGCAAGTGCCTTAACCGCTGAGCCATCTCTCCAGCCCGAGCCTCAATTTCTTTACAATTTCCACAGGAGATTGCTTCCTTCTCCCAGTGATCAATAGTGGATTTCATTTTCATGCTATTACTTATAAGCTGCAGTTTCTAGTCTCCCTGAGGCCAGCTGAAATGAGGCCTCCTGTTGAGTCTGGTTACAGAGGAGGACTCTGAACTTACCACACTTGACCCATGCCCTGGCCCCAGTCATCAGTACAGACCACAGTGGTGGGCAGGCATCGCTCACCCACAAACCAGAGCTGCTGTTTACAATCCATAACTGAAACACTGACTCAGTATTCTGAATCCCATCCTAGCTTGAATGCTTGCATTTTCTTAGAGCAAGGAAAGAAACGAATGAAAAACCGCTGGAGTCAAATTTCACCTTGTCGGGGAAGCTCCTTTGTATTTCAGGGCAAGATGTATTTAGGGGTTCCTTCTGGTCTGTTCTGAACCCCGGAAATGCAAGGTTCCCACACAGATGGGAAGCCTGGTTAAGCTCCTGGTCAGGACGCACAGCGAGGAGACAAGGCTGACGCAGCACCCTGTGTTCTATAGATCTCTCTGAGTGAGCAGCACAGTGCCCCAGAGCCGCTTTAAACCTATGGCGTTGGCCTGTTGACTTTTAAAAGAAAGACTGGGCTGGGGCAGGTGGCAGGTGGCAGGGGGCAGGTGCAGGGGGCAGGTCCAGGCAGGTGGCTTTAGGGAGTGCACACGTGCTTCTCAGCCAGCCTGGTGCAAACCAAAACACAAAGAGAGACGGTCGGCCCATTCTTGCTCATGTAATACGTAATGACAGTTTCCTCCATAAAATAAGCAGTTTGTGATTAAGAAAATTAAGGGGGATCATTGTTCCAGTCAGGGAGATTATTAAGCATTCTTGACACTTGGGGGTTTTCTGATGGGCTCTATGGAAGCCTTGATCATCATTATATTCTATTAACCAGTTAATCAGGGACCAGACAACAGAGAATCGATCGTCCTGGCTCCTTTATCTGCAGCATGGCGGCACTTAACACTTCTCACGTCCCCCAATTTGGACTTCAGTGACTCCATTTTACTGCTGAAATGCCTGTCCTTTCGTTCATATTCATATTTACTCTTCCTAACCTGGGCACATGCCATGTCTTCTGGGAGCCTTCTGATCTGTCAGTGTGAACCAGTCATTCCTCCCCAGTACTAACTTCACATGGACACAGGGCGCCGGGCTGCAGGGCATGTCTGTGGGCATTGCTCCCCTGAGACCGGCTCTGCTGACGCATCTAGGTCTAGACTGGAGTCCGCAGCCCGCGGTGGATGGCACCACACTGGTGATAATACGGCCTCTGCTGCCTACAGCTTCTGAGAACTGAGCTCTCCATCGCTGACTTCCCCAGAAGGAACACAGATCCTATGACTTGCTTAGGCAGAGGCTGGGGTGTGGATGGAGGGTGGGCGGCTCATCTGTGCCTGTGGCCTGACATGTTGAGTGCTCCCTTGCTTGACTTGCCCACTCAGGAGCAGATCCCAAAGGGACCTCCGTCCAGACGCTATAGTCTTTGGGAAAAAGCCACTCCCATCCTTTTATTATTTATATTTTACTGTTTTCCTGGCATACATCTGTTTATTGTTAGGAGAAAGACTCTTAGTATGTAGTACTGGTTGGCTTGGTACTTGGCCTCAAACTTGTGGCAATCCCCTGGCCTCAGCCCCTCAAATGCTGGGATTACAAACATGCACCACCACTTACTGGCTTCTTATTCTGAGACAGAGAAGAGCTCATGGGTTTGAGTGGCCGCCTTAGCATATCGTTGGTCAAGCATTGAACTGGGTCCAGAGCAGGCCATGTAGGCTGAGCTGTGTTACAGAGACTCGCAGTGGCTGGCAGACTATCTGCCATAAACAATCTGCAGAAATAAGCTGACTAATGAGGCCCTGGCTAGAAGTCACATATTCATGAAATCAGGTTGGTCAAAAGCATGGGTCTGTGTCATGGTGGGTGAGAGGGAAGAGGGAAATAGGGGAACTGGAGACATCAACACATTATTCCCTTATTAAGTGTATCTAATTATGGATTTTAAAAAAAAGCATGGGTCTGAGTTCAACGCTGCCCCTTCCTGGCTGTGTGACCTCGAACAAGAGGCTTCCACTCTGCCTATCTGCCACTCATCTCTAAAACAGATAAATTACTAAGCTCCAACTGGTAGTTGTGACAAATTAATAATGCATGTTTATAAGTGGTTTCCCACCCTGCCTGGCCTATAGTAAGCACTATAAAAAGAGGTGTAAATCAAAACGAAATTTCTGCTATGAGGTTACTCGATACAGAGTCAAGGAGCCATGATTCTAAAGTGGGAATGCCCCATTACCTTCCTGTCCATGGTCACTCTCCTGTACCTGGGAATGCTGGGAGCTGAGTTCCCCACTCCCATCTGAGCAGAGTGTATGTGTGTGACAGGTCTCTTACCACACACGGTGTACCCCAGGGCACCAGCTAGCTGCCGGCCAGTGTTCCCCTGGGCTCCAAACTGCAGGATCTCCAGAGGGAGGGACACGCCAGCTGGCGAGATGACAAAGTTTGATCCGTTTCTCCCTGCAGCCACGGTCTGGTAGAGGCGAAATGCGAGCTCATTCTTCAGCACCCACAGGTCTTCGCTGAGGAGATGGCTGCCTCCTCCTGCTGAGAAGCAGGAGGGGAGGAGGAAGAGGGTGACCTGCAGGAGAGGCGGCATGAAGCTGGGAGCACCTGTGATTCAGAGGGAGGAGAGGCAAGAGGAAGGATGCTGGTGACACGAGCAGATCTCGTCCCCTGAGAAATGGGACACCCAGTTCTGCTTTCAGTGGTGCCAAAAGGGCGAGGGAGAGGTTAATTCCACTGCCCTGAACCCCCTCTGCTCCCACCTGAGCAGGCTGATTTACTGAGCTGGGATTCTTTTAAAAGCTCAACCATGGACTTGAAGACATATTCCTGTCTCTTACTGCATATGTGGCCTTGATGAGGTCCTGCTTAGATCAAAGTAACACATTATATCAGGAAGAGAAATGCAAGAAGAACATCCTCTTCATTTCCCCTTGATATTTAGCCAGCTCATAGCTGTGACATGTTCATCATGAATAATAATAGCATTCATCACAACCAGTAATTATCTTCCATGTTTCAAAGGACTGTGGATTCTTAGATGATCTTACTAGATATTTTTCACTATAGAGACAATGGTTGAGACTTAGGGAATTCGTGGCTCTGTGACAGGAAGCCACAGGGCTGAGGGTCGGATGCTGGTCTTCGTGAGTGTCCTATGAGAGATCAAGAATGTATATAATATGTACTGCACAGATTGATATGTGGACTACTCGAACCTGGAAGACTAGAATTCCTGGGAGGTGAATTATTCTCATCAAATAGAACACTTTCCCAGATAGTAGAAGAAAACTCCCACCCCAGAACAGTTCTCTTCCAAGGAAGAGGAAACAGCCATGAGCTCCCTCGTGCTTAATGCTAGGAGAGAAAGGCAAGCACACAGCGCCTCACAGACAGCAGACATCCTGGCTAAGTGTCGAGCTGTGGAACCAGACAGATTGATGGGAGAAAGAATCCAGTCCAAGCCACTTCCTGTAGAGGTTTGCAAGCAAGGCCCTGGGCTCAGTGATGTTCATTTTAGATCAAGGCTCAAGGCAGAAAGCCATCTCTCATTTTCTAGCTCTTTCTTCTGAAGCTGAGCACAAATACAGCATCTAGACCACCGTGGTCCCACCACTGATGTGAAAAAGTGCATGAGTGAGCATGCGTGTCTGTAGAGCAAGCAGGCTCCTGTCCCGGGTCATTGGTGAAAACTGCAAGTCTCACTTCGAGAGCTCTTAGAGTTCCTAGAAACACTTGAAGCCCTCAGCAATCAGACCACAACGCCCCAGGCTCCCCAAGACCCAGGCTCACCTTGGATGAGCTGTGTATTCATGGGCTTCTGGACCAGAGAGGTGTTCCCTTGCTTGACTGTTCCTGTGCGTCTCCAGCATCAACGCGCTGCCTTTTTAAGAGTGGGGCAGAATCTGCCCTGAATCACAAGACAGCCCAGGGAGGAAGCTGGTGATTGCCGTCTCTGCCGGCGATGTCTCTACCACTCGGTCCAAATTCCTGGAGCCTGGAGGTCTAGCAGGGAGCCTGGAGAAGCAGCCCAACCCTGGGTAGCAAAGCCCAGATGGGAACAGAGCACACCCTGGGGACAGAGCCAGCCGCACCTGTCAAACCTTCTTAGGCTTTGTGACCTGCTGTACCAGCAAGGAACCCCTCATCAAGCCCTTTGTCGTGGTGAGGAATTCCACTGATAACTCTGGCTGCTGCTGGGTACCAGGTACCTAACACTTCTCCCCTCCTCGTGGCAAGAAAACAGTAAATCAGTTTTGAGCATGACCTGAAATCTTCAGCAAATGGAATTTTGCAAAAGAGAAAGCAAGCAATGAAGATATGGAATAGTCAGGTTGGAGCAGGGCGTCTTTCCTTATTTATTGTTAATAAAAGTAAATACGCTCTGTGTGTGTAATATTAGCATTATTAACAATCTCCTCAGGGGCAATGGTTACTAAGTGCACTGACTTAATTTGAGAAGGAGACCTTGTTAGTGAATGAGTACATGTTGTTTGGAACGAATGAGCAAGCCTATCACTCGGAGTCCTGTCCACTGAGTGCACGCTTCAGATGCTGGTGCCGATAGTGACAAGAAGAAAGAGTTTCAGAGACTTGCAAGGCCTGACTTGTCACATTGTGGCTGGAGCAGCAGCTGGCTTCCTACTTGCCAGCGGGAGAGTGGCTTGTGAAACAGCCACACACATGGGGGGGGGGGGGAGATTGGGCTGTGTGACATCTACAAACATTGCTTCCTAAGTGTATGAATGTAGAGTTCTGAACTGCTTTAAGAAAACATTTTTAAAGAGTAATGCTAAAGATATTTAAAATAGCAGAGATGGGCCAGAGAGATGGCTTAGCAGTTAAGGCGTTTGCCTGCAAAGCAGAAGGACCCAAGTTCTATTCCCCAGTGCCCACGTAAAGCCAGATGCACAAGGTGGCTCATGTGTCTGGAGTTTGTTTGCAGTGGTTGGAGGCCCTGGTGTGCCCATTCTCTCTCTCTCTTAAATAAATAAAATAGCAGAGATACTTCCTATATAGATAAATATTTCAAAATATGGATGAATGGGAGCTGGAGAGATGGCTCAGCAGTTAAGGTGCTTGCCTGCAAAGCCCAAGGACCTGAGTTTGATTCCCCAGTCCCCAAGTAAAGCCAGATGCACAGTGTGCATGCATCTGGAATTCATTTGCAGTGGCTAGATGCCCTGAAGCACCCATTTCTCTCTCTCTCTCTCCCTCGCTCCTTGCAAATAAATAAATACATATTTTTAAAACTGTTGGTGAATGAAAGGGAGATGAACGGCACAGAGTTTTCTTCTTCTGGACACTCAGCTGTGAGGCTGGTTAAGTTACCTGGTCTCTGATCATTTAAGTAGAGATGGCATATTGATTTCTCCCTTGATGAGATGGACATTCATCATAGTGCTAAGGGAGGCTCCATTCTTGGAGCTATTTCTTCAGAACATTACCAAGGACTTGCTATATCATAGGTAGTGTCATAGATACTTCCTATTCACAATTGCCATGAACCCTAACAATGCCATGGGGGAATTTTACAGCGTTAGAAACTCAGGCTGAAGACATCAAGAGCTGGCTGAGCTCCTGCCTGGGTTTGATGTAAAAATCCATCTTCCCTCCCAGGCTTCTGTTCCTCCTCACAGTCTTTGTGGGGTCTGTCAAGCAGCTAAGGCATTCTTGAAAGCCCTGTGGTCTCTGGGGACTGCTGAGACTGTATTGGATTGTGTCCACCTGCTTGCATCTCCTGGAGCTGCCGAGGCGAATCTCCTGTAGACAGATGAGGTGCAGCATCTTTTAAACTCACTTTTCACAAGCTGATTCCTTGTAGGCAGACATAAATCCTCTCAAGCCTGGACGTCTACTAAAATAGTCATAGATAGAAGTATCGTATTTTAATTCAGATGGAGCGTAATTAATACAAAGGCATCTCCTTTTGGTGTGTGGGCTGCTTATCTGAGGTTATGTGGAGACAGTCCTCATTTGTAGCTCTGCCTTTGAGGGGTTCACTGTGGGGAGAGACCGAGACATGGACTCACCAGAGGAAGTCCCAGACTGAGTCATAGAACAATGCATACGAGTGTTTATGTGAGAAATATAGATGGTGCAGCTGGGTTTACACCTGTGATAGTTTGATTCAGGTGTCCACTAAAAACTTGTGTTCTGAATGATCAATCCCCAGCTGATGGTAATTTTGGAATTGGAGCCTTGTTGGAGGTGTGTTGTTGGGGACCGCCTTATGGGGGTGACAGCCAGCTTCCTTCCCCTGGCCTGTTTGGCACACTCTCCTGCTGCTGTTGTCCACCTGATGTTGGCCGGGGGTGATGCCCAGCCTCTGCTCATGCCATCGTTTTCCCTGCCATCATGGAGCTTCCCCTCGAGTCCGTAAGCCAAAATAAACCCTTTCAAAATCAACCATCAGTTCCTTTTTGGTCAGGTTCTTTGTCCCAGCAACGAGAAGTTGACTGGAACACTGCCTGTCCTTTCAGGAAGGGGAGGGTGGAGAGGGCTGCCTTTGGGTGCCCTGGGTCAGTATTGACAGTTGTAACAGGGCCCTTAAGTTCTTCACAGGTGCCTTGTTCACAGTCCCCAAGAACCACCATCCTGTGTCTGTCGGAATGGATGACTGGATGATACACTTGCCTCCCTTACCGACAAGTCTCAGAGATTCTCAGAGCTCCAGTTACGTCTTGTGCAAATGGGCTGATCAGACCTACCTCATCTTATGGCAGCAGGAAAAATGGGGGGGGGTCGTCTCTTCAAGGGCATGTACCCAGTGACTAAGCCCTAAGTCTTAGTTTCTGCTACCAATAATGACATAGGCAGAGACCAAACCTTCAACACATTTCAGAGCCAACTACAAATCCTCCCTCCATCTCCTCCACGGCCATCGAGGTTGCGTTCATGGACATAGGAGGGCCCGAGAACCTCCATGTAACTAGTTGGGACACAAAGTTGTGGTGCTTTATCCAAAATATCTTTATCAAGGTCTTTAAAGAAAAAAAAGTTCGAAATTTGAACAAAGGTTCCTGAGGGTATAAATTCAGATTTTTCCCTTCCTTCCTTCCTTCCTTCCTTCCTTCCTTCCTTCCTTCCTCCCTCCCTTCCTTTCTTTCTGTCTTTCTTTCTTCTTCTTTCTTTAGGTAGCCCAGGCTAACTCTAACGTGTGATCCTCCTGCCTCTGTCAGAGTGCTGGCTTTATAGGTCTGTTCACTTCAGAGCTAATTTTGATCTAACTTATAAAAAGCAGGTCTTTCAACGCAGTTACCTCAAGAGCCAAGAAATATTACCTTTCTTATTGCTGTCACAAATCCTTGACAAGAAGCAACTTGAAGGAGAAAGGGTTTTCTTTGCCTTATCGTTTGAAGAAGGAAAGTGAAGAGCCTGGTCACATTATGTCCTGAGGTCATGAAGCAGAGAACAGACAGAAAGTGGGGCCAGGCTATCACTGCCCATCTGTCTCCGGAGGGCAGTGATCATACAAATACACACACACACTGCTTGTGGGTTGACAAACGTGTGTCCCGGGTTTTGGCACCACTTGTCCCTGCCCACCGCCCGCTGGGGCAATGATAACACACACACACACACACACACACACACACATATACCACGTATGGGTGGAAGAATGCACATTCTCTCTTTATTGCTCTCTTTCAGTTCTCATTGCTCATACCCCATACCTGTTACCTCATTCCTCATTGCTCATATCTCTTCATCTCTCTCTTCATATATATCCCTTTGCAGATATGCTACAGAATATATATAGAGCTCCTTGCCAATCAGGGAGCTATTTATTGGTCTATGACAAGAACCTGTGGGCATGATGTGCAAATAGCCTAATCAGGACTCCCTCCTGAAACTCATTAAGCCAAGCCCCTCTTGGCAGGCTGTCAGGTGCCGTCCAAGACTAAGCCAGGTGTGCCTTCAAAGGCCCCCAAAAGCTTTCGCCCCTGACACCAGGCTGTCGGACCTCCACACCTGCTCCCAGTGACTCATTGTTTTTCTAGCAAGTCTCCTCCTTTTAAAGGTTCCACAGGAGCCAAGTATTCAGACACATGGCCCTATGGGGGACATTTCATCTTCAAACCACAGCATGAGGGTAGAGTTCAAGTTCAGCTCATTCTCTGTCATCATGCAGGCCCTTGCAAAGCCCCTCTCCTCCTTGCTTTTTTTTCTTGCTTCCCATGTAGAATATGCTTTGAAAAACACATGCTGTTATTTTGTGTGGATATATTTTAAATGTTCATACTTGCCATTTTATGTTACAAGTATCCTCTCTCTTTCTTGCCCTTATATAGGCTATTTTCATAATTTTTTGTTGCAAAGAAACCCTAGGTTTTGATATATTAAATTGCTCCTTTCCATGGATATTTTGTGGCCTTTCCCTCACATATTGGAGCCACATACACCCATGAGTATGTGTTCTCAGTTGTGTTCAAGACCGATGTCTTTCTCAAAGAGCAGTCATTACTCTGGGCTGAACAGATAGCTTCTTATATAAAAGGGAACGTTCCTCTCTTTACTGTCCTTTAAAATGCTGATTCTCTTTTATTGGTCCTCTGAATCAAGTGAGATTATTCAGTACATCTAAAAATCCAAATAAAATTCAATTATGGCACCAAATCTATAGATCAATGTGGAAAGATTTTAACATTGCAATAATATTGTTTTCCCAATCAGGACTGGGGAGTATCTTTCCATTTATTAAAGTCATCTTCTAGAATGGATTTCTGGAATGTATGTGTATGTAGGATCACACATGCGCACCTGTCCCCTCTCCCAGGCTCCTGCCTTCTCCAGCTGGTCCTCCTCCTCCTCCTCCCGTTTAACCCTCTTCTCACTCGAGGGCCATTGCTCAATTTTTCACCTCCCTTAAGATCTCTTTCTCCCCTCTCCTTCTCCCCTTTCTAGTTTTGTGACCTACACAACCACATATATAAACACAGATACATATATACATAAACACATATGCATAATTTTAAATCTAGGTTCCACATACGACAGAAAACATGCATTTATTTGTCTTGATGGGTCTGGTTTCTTTCGCTTAACGTAGTAATTTCCAGGTGTATCCATTTTCCTGCAAATCTGCAAATGTCATGATTGCTTTTTCAGGCTTTTTAACTGAATTTTTTTGCATTTCCATTGTTGGCTGCCACTGAGTCTCAGCCAGCACATCAGTGGTCTCAGCTCACAGGAGTCCCTTATAGT